>JAJLRJ010000006.1:29430063-29437563 GCA_024195265.1 Dendrophyllia cribrosa
GTACTATTTTTAAAATATTGGACCCATTTTTGAGCGTTTTGCAACAAGCTATCAAGCTCTTTAGGTTAAACGAAGTTGCACAGCATTATTAGGAACCCCAAATGGCCATGACGTCATGCACTTATGATGTAATTTAGCTTCAAACTTTGGTCATTAATAACTCTATTGAATTTTTTGAATTAAGATTTGCTATTTCTTTACAATGGCCGTGTTATAAAGAAAGTGTGTGTTAAGTTTCGTGAGAATTCATTGAATTGGTGCAGAGGTATTAACGGCTAAACTTTTTCCAATATGGCGGACACAAAAGTGCATAAAACATGGAAACGGGGCTAACTTTAACAGGCAATATCTTCTACGGGTTTTGATGTCTGAAGCCCATATTTGCGCGGTAGGGTCGCAGCTCTTAGAAGCCTCTATTTTCATTGGCCTTGTAAAACACAGCTGCTATTGTTTTTAGGGTTAGGGTCCATTGTTGTGTTGTTTGTCCTATTGTTAGGTCTAAGGGTGGCAAGCCAATGGTGTGAGACCTTCTTAGAGCTGCGACATCACCCTATTTGCGGGATAGTTAATATTGATGACTGTCTACCTGAAGTGTAATCACCATATTGATATCTTGAAATTTACAACATTTATGGCAGTGCACTTTATCGCCACCATGGAAACGAGGCTAACGCTAACAGGCAATAACTTCAAAGGGTTTTGATGCCTGGAGCCCATATTTGGGGGATAGTTAATATTGATGACTGACTACCTGAAGTGCAATCCTCATATTGATATCTTGAAATTTACAACGTTTGCGCACGGCCACATGCACGAGAAACCCTGCTAGCTAGAGCTGTGACCACAAATAAATGTTCATGTTACAAATCGAAAATCAAACAAATTCTTCTGGGGATTCTTCAGAAAACAGATGACTATATTAATGTTCCCCAAATACTTTGTGACATTAAACAAATGAAATTGTTATAATTCGCATATTTCATTAATTTCCCGTGTCTGCCACCAATATCATGATTTTATCTAAAGCTTTAAAATAATCTGTAACTCTACAGATCAGCTTCTGTATTGTTATATTGTCTTACCTTTATTATTTTCAATTACATTACTTTTCCCTGCCTTGAATAGCGTTTTTGCTAATTTGCAGGGCAACTGTATTTAAGTTTATGTCTAATAAATTTTTGTTTGTTGTTGTTGTTGTTGTCCAAAGCAACACATGCCTTAACAGATCTTTTGTTCCACTGTCATTGTGCATGTGAGATTGAAAACAGGGCAGATCAGGTTTTGTAACTGACCACCATTCACGTCCCTCTCGTTTTTTTCCTGGCGACTTGTAGTTTCCACTGAGAGTTGTTGGTGTTCGCTGTGTTTGGCTTGTGTGTCTAATAGGGATATTTCAGTTATCAATTGAAGGGCTCCGGGCATATCCAGCCTATGTTGCTTTTGAGGTCGTTTTTTATTTCTCTTGCTCAGATTTGTCCATTTTTGGCATGTGAACTACAAATTAGTTGCAAAACATCGTTCAGATTTTTTTCTGTTGTTTTTATCCGTCCTTTTCGAGAATTAATGTATGCAAAAAAAAAATCTGCATGTCTCCCGCTGAATCCTGCTCGAAAAAATGAATCCCAAGGTTTACCCGAATTTCTCGATTTTACGCTGATTTTTCACTTCAGATGGCCAAGTTTGGGCCCGTACCGCTGAATCCAGCTCAAGAAAAATAAATCCCGAATTTCCTTTTTCCTTAAAATCGCTTCATTTTTATCACCAATAGTCAGCCACTTAGATTAGCGGCATCTCCCTTATCCTTACGGACCTCCTTTAGGAAGCACTGCTGGTCCTCTGCTGCCGGCTCATAGTCTTTACCCGCCTTGCTGAATTTCACCCGGCCGCAAGAACTCACTTTGAGTTGCCCAAAGCTGTATTTCAATCTCCCGCACGACCACGCAAAGCCGACCTATCTGCAACTGTTGCAAAGCATGTCGGGATATCAATGGCGAAAACGAAAAGGGAATGTCCCTCAAACGAAATACGGAACATATTACATGTCTCGAAGCACTTCGGATATCGGGCATTTTGACTACGGCAAGGGATGGCAAATGGCCCACAACTCACAATGCTGCCTCTTTTCTGATCCGAAGTGATACCTGACTTTCCCGCCGGCTCGCCTCATCCACCAACGTCTATTTTCACCTCGAGTGTGAAATAGAGTTTTAGACAAGAAACACGACTCGTTTCTTTGAGAGGTGCAAGAGACTTACAGATTTCCGGACTTAATGATGTCCTTCAATCACCGGACAGGTCTTAAACATATTGGCTCATACGCCTGCTATAGACGATGTGTTTGCTGTAGCGAGCTCGCGATCGATAACGAACCAGGCGCACATAAATAACGGTATTTTCGTTCATGTCATTGGCATGGGTCAGGAGTATTGCAGTCGCATATTCTCACGGCCAATCTGCTGTAATGGCGTCGAAATTACGCTCTGAATGTAGATGTTGTAGTTCAATTTGACTTGTGGTACAATTTGAATCTGAACCAGTACAATATGTTTTGAACCAGTACAATATGTTTTGAACTGGTTTGGTTTATCAACTGTCTAAAAAGGGATTTTATTTTATGGGGTGTGGTTAAAAAATAGGGGCTTGGTTTTTTAGGGGGGTCTAAAAAGAATAGCACACAAACAAAAAAGGAAAATCCCCCCCCCTACTTCTTACCCTACACCCCCCTGACCACCTCTTACCTTACCCTATCCCCCTGAACACTTCCTACCCTACCCCCTGACCACTTCTAACCCTTCCCCCTAACTAGTTCAACAACTACCCATTATCCCCCCTGACTCTACTTTCCTTTTTTTCTTTTTTAAACATGGCACTTACCCGGAATCGAACCACCAACCTATGGATCAGTAGTCCACCTTCTTGTCCACTTGACCACCAGAACATCAGTTGAAAATATCCCCATATTTCTTAATACCATTACTTATTAGACCCCAGGTCACCTCGGCCAAAGTTTTAATTTATTTAATTATTCGTACATGCGTACTAATACCTTTTTCGGACTTCAAAGTTCTAGCACATGTTCTTGACATCGTCAAGCGAATATGGAATGTGTAACAAAAGAAATTTTCTAGAAAGAACTAAATACCTTGAAACAAAACAAGAAAAGGAAAGATTCTTTAATAACACTGTTCATTGAAGACCAATTTTACAACGAAGCCAAAGAATTCTTAAAAGGTGAATCCGAGAAACACAGCGACTCATCTACTTCGCAAGCAACAACACGTACACTCCAAAGAAAGAAATGGACATATCATGACGGGAAAATCAAAACCAGCGACCAAAAAATTGTGGTCCCCAAGAGTGAACTGTATGATGTTTTGACTTTAGCTCATCAAAGAACGCTTCATAGAGGCAGGCAAATAACATCCAGGTGGATTAATGAAAATTACTCTGAAGTGAATGTACGAGTTGTCAACCTATTCGTAAGTTTGTGCCCAATTCACGAAGAACAAAAGAGCATTACAAGTCGAGTTAAGTTGGTCACGAAGCCACTCCAATCACCTGAATTCCTCGCAATAATTGAGATCGATTTAATGGACTTCCGAAATTGCCCCTGTGATTGTTCGAAAACTCACACTTGGGCAATGAACATTATCGATCACCACACCAAATACATAACGGTTGTACCCCTACATCAAAAAACGGCCGATGAAGTATTGTCCAATCTCACGAATTACTGCTACACATACGGATTTCCAAGAAAAATAATAACTGACAATGGAAAAGAGTTCAAAAACCACAAAATGAACCAATTTTGTCAGGAAAACAACATAACACTATCACATGGAGCACCACGCACACCCACTACTCAGGGACTAACTGAGAGAAGTAACAGGTCATGGAAGCAGGACATGAGATCACTCATTATTAGCACTGCAGACAAGAACATCAAAAAATGGTGCAACTACACAAGAGAGGCGTCATACACAAGAAACATTTCATATCATCGAGCAATAAAGCTAACCCCCTATGAAGCTGTATATGGAATTAAACCTCACCGCGAGAAGATTCCAAGCACAGAAGAGAGTACACAAAACCAATCAGAGGAAGGAGAAAACTGTGACCAAGAAGGCATTGAAGAGACACCAAGAAAAAGACAAAAAATAACAGAAAACCAAACAAAATACAACGCTGATATGGTGGAGCAGACAAAACGAAAACAACAAAAGCAAAAACCCAAGTTTAAAATATCAGATATGGTAGCTGTGAAAATTGACAAAGTAGATAAAACCAACCCCCTACACCCCAACATGTTACTGGGAAAAATACTTTCAATAGAAGAAACTGGCTGTGTCCAAATAGTCACTAAATATGGGAAAATAAAAACACTTATTTCTCCATCACGACTGTATTCCTGTACAGCCACTAATGTACAACTAGACTATAAAACTGAAATATCTTTCACAACAGCCTGCCAAAAGGCAAATGGACTATTATAAATCTCATGTTTACTGTCAAGGAAAGAAAAAAGAACAAAAGGACAACATTATCGAGAAACTTGAATTTTTATTATGAACACCTACATTTAATTAAACTAAATTAGAATATCACAATCTACAGAATGTAAACAGTGAGAAAGTATAAATAAATATTTTTTTCTTCATATCACTTTGTGGCCTCTAATGAGCAACTTGACTATTCCATGAACATCAATCACAAGCTAAGGGTTGTCCTGAAACCCAGAAATCTGAAATTAGGTAAATCCTGATTTAAGGACAACTTTCCCCTGACCGTTAACTCAGAATCCAGGTTTTAGTTTCTAACGACTAAGTGTTAGCACAACCAACACACAAATGAGAAAATACAAATATTAAAGTTAACATTCAACTAAGTCAATGTAACCTTCCCTAAAACCTAACCGTTTCAAATAAGTGCTTAACCCTAATCACTAAATTCAGCGCTTAATAATACTTTCTTCATCATCCTAAATAATCATCCTGCTGTTTGATAACCTATGAAGTGAACAGACCCATTGTGTACTGGTTCAAAACCAAATTGTACCAAAAGTCTGGTTCAAAACATATTGTACTGGTTCAGATTCAAATTGTACCACAAGTCAAATTGAACTACAACATAGACAACCACTAGAAGACCAGAACTCTGCTTTTTTTTTTCAGGCGAAATTAGTCCAGTTTCTTAGGATTAGTGCAAATTCGACAAGGGTTTGTGATATTATTCGTTGTACCATAAAATTAGGCAAATCTGAGTGAGAAAAAAAGTAAAAACACTCAAGAAGCAACATAGGCTGGTTATGCCCCGGGCCCTTCAATTATAAGTTTGGCATGCAAATAATATTTATCGCAAGTATCTATACTATTCTCGTCAGTCCTTTCTCATCGGTGTGTATGACAAATATTGTTGGACTGAATTTTCATTTATCAGGTATTTCGCTACTATTCCGGTGGTGCAACCCTCTTGCCTTATTGTCGCTGAATTGCATAAAAGTAAGTGTCGTTCATATTTCTGAAAACAGTACAGAAATAGAATTGGTAGCCTTTATTCTCATGAAGCATCGAGACATGTTTTTGCTTTCAACCCGGCATGAAATCTTCACAATAATAATTACCCGGGTAAATAACTTGAACTAACTAGCTACTCGAACATGTTTAAAGGGACAAAGTTCTTTAAAAATTGCTTGTTTTGTCTTGCAAGATATTTCATTTATTATCTTTTTTTTTCTTAGACTCAAAGGAGTTGACTGCCTGGATGGGGAGGAAATGGTGACATGGCAAACCATTTGGGTTTACTCGCAGAAGGCATCTGGTAAGTTATCAGTCTTATAATAGGACTAACTGTAGTTTAGAAAAAAAGTATGTCCTGGTACTGTGAGATTACATGGGTTATAAAACACTGATTCTAATGTTTCATTACTTATTATTTGCTTGCCATTCACCGAGTTTAGCGAGTTCAAATAATTTGAAATTATCCATCTGAAGTGCTAAAGGCCTACGCATTCTCAACAAAATGATTGCTACTCAAAAGAAAAAACTCTTAGCGGTTAATTTACTGATTTAAAAACTGTTCAATTAAATCGTGTTTTAAGAAATGAAAGCCGGCCCATGCCAAATGAACGAAACGCAAATGAGCGACTCGGTGTTTTGAAAATTTTACCTTTACTACTTATTTCCTTAGCTAGTCGTAATATATGAACAAAAAGGACAGGACAAGATTGTTGCAACTAAATTTTGGACCAAATTATGGAACCCAAAAGCGCTGTACACATATGACAGGAAATAGACCAGTTTACAGTTGTCTTCTTAGTGTCCTGGCCTTTGAGTGGAAGCGAGGCTGAAGTTAACCTTGTTAAGATACAGACCTTGGAGCTTTTCAGATGTAAATTTACCTAGTTAGCATGAGAAAAGCATTATTAACATATTAAAGGCAGAAAGGTTTGTATGTGTTACCGTGTTACTCTGAGTTGCTCTACGTTGGCCAGGCACTCAACTGCTCCGAGTTGCTCTGTGTTACTCTGAGTTGCTCCGAGTTACTCTGTGTTACTCTGAGTTGCTCAATCAAATGGTCTGAGTTGCTCGCTCAAGTGCTCTGAGTTGCTCTGAGTTGCTCTGAGTTACTCTGAGTTGCTCTAAGTTGCCCTAAGTTGCTCTAAGTTGCCCTAAGTTGCTCTAAGTTGCTCAATCAAATGTTCTGAGTTGCTCGCTCAAGTGCTCAAAGTTTCTTACTCAAATGTTCTGAGTTGCTCTGAGTTGCTCTGAGTTATAGTGAGCTTGCAGGACCCCCTAATGTAGATGTAGATAAACCAAGATAGCGGGTGCGCGCGAAAATACAAGGGCCCTGGGACTCCCGAGGCCGTTTACATGGAGGTAGGATTATCCTAGCGCTAGGGTCAATGCATCCTTTCACATGTAAACTGAAAGCAGAAAACATATCGCGCTCGGATGATCCTAGTGCTCTTTCGCTCGATGGTGTTTTCGTGAAACCTATTTAAGTGCTGTTAATCCCATGAATATAATTTATACACGCAATTAAGTGGAACGGCTGTTTTGACTTCTTAATTTTTTTTCCCGCTCCGCTGCACTTTGCCTCGTTTCCATGTTTTGGTCCAAAAAATGTATCCATTTTCGTTAAACCCACTTTTTCCTTCCTTTGAATTTTTTAAAGTTGGGGTTAATATGCTAATGACTTAGGATTAGCGCCATTTTAAAGTTAGGGTTAAAGCTGAATTACAGTCCGTATTGCGCAATCTCAGGGTTTGCTTTCATTTTTTGTTTTGAATTTTTGGATATTACACTTCGGTTATAGAGTAAATGGGGAGTAAACCGTTAGTCCGCCATTACGACCGTTCTGTTTACAAATGCTGGATGAGCTAAAACGTCGGTTTGCGAAAACTTTGGGGTTCTTTTACTTATTATTGTTTGGCAAGGACATCTGACGTTAATAATGAAGGAAAAGGTAAGTTTGTCCCGTAATTTTTATTTTCGCTAG
>JAJLRJ010000006.1:29442563-29504769 GCA_024195265.1 Dendrophyllia cribrosa
AAATGCAGCTCACTGAAATACACTCCTAGGATTAAGTCTATAGTGCTACCTGGACATTTTTAGTCGATTGGGAACGCGACACTAACAAATGCGTTTCCCCGCTGGAAATGAGAAATACTAGCTCATGTTTTCCCACTTAGTGTAGCCCAAAGTTGCTATAAATATGACAATGCATTTATGGGATTTATTGCCCGCTTGAAAGTCCATGTTTTTTCTATTTCTATAAAGTGATACAGTACTCGTATACTTGGATGTTCAATGAGGAAGTCTATTTATATGCAGTGACGGGTATGGTGTTTGCACAATAATACTTTGTTCACACAAGATAACCGCAATTTCTGAAATAGCTCGCAGAGTTCTCCGGTGTTATGTTGCCAATTGCTTCCCCAATAGCGATTTCTGTTTCGTCCATCGCCAGTCGCTGGTGTCGCTTGAGAAACTGCTTGATTTGGTTGAAGCAATATTCACAGCTGTTGAGGTGGGGAGAGTAGGGCGGTTGGTAAATCAGAACAACTCCGCAGGCGTCAAGCATATTTCTTAGCAATGGTTCTACATCATGGGCGTGATGAAACCCGCAGTTATCCATCACCACTGCGTTACCGCGTTCTAATGCAGCACTACCATCTGGGCGCTCTACCGGTAAAGCCTGGTCGAAAAAATTGAGAAGTTCTAGGCCATTTGAAGGTCCTTGAATGATATTGAAAAAGTCAACGCCAACAACAGAATGAAGCAAATTTACTGTGTATGTCGCGTTGGATGCGTAGCGCTGTATTTCTATTGCTCTTTCTCCTTTCGGTGCGCTTCCATATTTTCTGTTTCCTGTAGTTTTTATGACACTAGACTCGTCAAAAAAGTGTATCTGGCTTGCGCAATATTGAGAAACTTCTTGCAGGTACTGGTTCACTCTACTCAGAGTTTCAGGATTTTCCGCCTCGAGAGGAGAAACCGTCAACTTTTTCGCTGTAAACAACAAGTCTTGTCGGAGTCGGCGGTTGATTTGATAGTGCCCAGGCAAGTCAACTGGATGCACGATTCCATCCAAAAGCAATCTTTCTTGGATCTCGGAGGCGTAAATACTTGGTTTCAGACGTTTTTGCAATTCAATGTATTCGAGAACTGGAGTATCAATCTTACGTTTCGCAAACGTTGTTCTCGGTACCGGAAGAGATGAATTAGTTTGCTCATAGTTCAGAACCACTTTATTGACGTAACTGTGACTAACTCGCACTTCTCTCGCAATCGCTCGCGGACCAAAACCTTCATGGTTCAAATCTAAAATCCGTTCGCGAATGAGGGTAGGATGAGATCTTCCGTTATCGTATAAGCCTCCGTTTTGGTTGATACGCACTTGTATGTTTGCTGAAATAAAACGTTTATAATATTTGTCAGTCGCACTTGGATGAATATTACAAAGAAATGAAATTTAGAATCGCCGAGTCGATATCATTTTGATAACTTACGAATATTGTGAAGCATTCTTTTTGCAGTATCGATACACGAAAACCCGCCATTACCCTTCCCGCTTCTTTTCAGCAGGCCAGACTGGCTCCGCCTCCTCGTCAAAAAAATGTCAAAAAAAAGTCAAAAATCTTGTCTGGTGGACACGGTAGCGCCCCTTGCGCTGTAAACTTCGGGGAAAAAGGCTCAATAGACAAGTGGCTAAGATCATGCTCAACTCAATGTAGGGCAAGTTTGGCCAACAAGTAAACAAGACCCAGGTCAAAGAATTCGTCTGAACATGTTCATTGCTTGCTTCACCACTTGTTGGGCCCGCCGATTACACTTATACCAAGCCTTGGAGCTCTTGGGAGAACGCTGTCTGTATTATGACACAGACTCGGTCATTTTCATCAGTCCTCTCGGTGAAACCAAACCACACCTCAACGATTTTCTCGGCTAATTCAAAGATGAGCTAGACGCGGTAGACCACATCATCAAATTCGTATCGGGTGGTCCCAAGAACTACGGGTACCAGACCTTGCGGGGTAAATTTGTTGCAAAGTTAGAGGTTTCTTCCTCAACAGTGAAGGAGCTGTCCAATTAAATTACCAAGTGATGAGGCAAAACGTCCTCGACGAGTTGCAGAAACCGCTGAAGAACACGCGCCAAATTGAAGTCATCAAGAGCTTCCAGATACACTGGGATGCAAAACACCATCTCTTCACCTTTCCAGAGTACAAGCAGTACCAGTTGGTTTACACAAAAAGAGTATTGGATCCCGCTGACCTTTGCCACATACCCATATGGATACAAAGAAGAAGATGAATTGAACATCAACAATTTGTTGGATTTGTAAAAAGAGTCTGGGACAAGTGGTCACTAGGACCCTCACACACAACCGCGTGTAAATCAGGTTTTATTTTTTTATAAAATAAATTTTGTGAATTTTTAATCCTATGTGTGACATTATTGACCTCGTTCCCATGCGCGCGTAACATTGTGCAATGACACTTGCCCGGGTATGGCTCTTTTTTGACCACACATACGTTTCTATTTTACAGCTCGTAAGCAGCCATCTTGAATTCATTATCTACCCGTCAATGCACTTTGGCGCCATCTTGACTTTATTAACCAGAAGGGGCCATCTTGAATTCAATATCCACCCCTCAATGCGCTTTGGCGCCATCTTGAATCTATTAACCAGCACTGACCACACCTGTATGAACCACTCTATATTACTACTCGCAATTAAAGAAATCTGATCAGATCTCGTTCATGTAGGTTCTTTTGCAAATTTTAAGCTCTTGCTGTAATTTGAGCTTTGTTTACAAGTAGAAAGCGAGCCGTTCTTGCACGAAAGTTTTCCATTTCAAAGGGAAATATATTCGCTTTAACATTAAGACAATTCCATGCGAGTGGTGTAAATCGACTGGTTTTATTTCGTTTTGGTATCCTGAGCCGGGCCTGGCCATGATCGATCAAGCGATCAGTGATGCATATTGTCCTTTCAGTGAAACAATGTTTGTGTTTATTATTTGAATAAATTTCTGGAAGGCTGAAGTTGCATTGTTGCATTTTATGACAGGTAACTACAGATAAACCATGGCGTTTACTCAAGAGATATAATTTATTTATCACTGGAGCAGGAACTATAAATAAGATTCATTCAATATTTTTGCTCAAAAGAATTGAGCGTTTTCTTTTGACGCCATCTTTTACTGCGATCGTTTCTTTGCGAATCTTGTGCTCATCTTCGATCCTTCGATTCCACTCGGAACTCCAGCCATCAAATGAAACCATCACTGCCTCTCTAGTTGAAGAAACAATGGTGCAGACACACCAAACTCCATAATCATCTATTGCTTTTGCTTTACAGCCACGTTCAAAGTTTTTTAAAACCATTCCCGTTTGTACGTTTCGTTTTCGCTGATTCAAAACAGGTTTTGATCGATGGAAAGAAACTGGATGCGTCAGGGGAAAAGTCCGCATTTGGTTGCTAAGATACTAGTTGTGGAATGTGCCCCAAGCTGCGAGAGTTAACTATACATGACTAGATATCTCATCCAGAGGAGTATCAACCATTTCTTGGTGTTCAAGAAGAAGCACAATTATGTCTAACTGATGGACACTTTGCATCCAAGCTAGGTAATTCCATGCCTCTAGCCATGACAAATATACTTAAGCGTCCAATTGTTATGATGACTCAAATGGAGCATCTGCATGTGATACCAGTTAATCCAAGGGAAACTCTTGAATGCTTACCCATTTATGTCGCCTTTCACCATTCAGGGGCAGGTCACTATGATGCTGTATCCCACATCACAATCAGTCGGCCATCCAGTGAGACACAGCCACCTTCCAAAAACAAAGATTCTGCCATTGTGGCCAAGATGCAAGAAATAAAGAGGCCAACATAACCTCCTGTGATAGCTTAAAAAAAAGATGCAAATGTTTTCAAAGTGTAAAAGGCTGCAGTGATAAATACCAATGTATAGGATGTGAAAATCGTCATTTTTGTTGGAGTCTTTTTGTTGGAGCAGTCACCCTGAGTTTTACACACATATATGTTGTGGTTCAATTTTTTCCTTGGATTAAATTTTATTTTCCTTTGTTTCAAACTCATTATCATACATTACCGTACCCAAAAACAAAGGAAAATAAAATTTACACCAAGGATAAAATTGAACCACAACATATACATGTTAATATTATTCCTGCTGTGTCCGTCAGAGCCACAATCTGGGACAAAGCAGTTGAGGCACTTTGTACCATTATGTGGTTCCAGAAAATATCCATATCTCCCTCAAGGAAGGTCATTGGTAATTCCAAGGGGGAGGGGTTCTCAAGAACCAAAGGTTTTTAAAGGAAAGTATGAAACACACTTTGAGGAGTCCAATCCCAAAAGCCTTCCATGGGTGGTCTGTGGATAATTTCAAGCAATATTATACAGAACATAAAAAATAGTGTGTTTGGGTATCCAATAGGGGGTTTGGAAAACCAAGGCAGAGCCTTGACTGACTTCGAAGTGTTTGGATACCTGTAGGTGAAACACTCTTTCAAGTGTTTGTTATATAGCTTCTCAAACCATTGATAATTCCTGAAGAACATCAAAGCAAAAGCTCACCAAATTTTGTGGTAATTAACATCACATATGCAAACCTCCTTTACTGTACTTACCGTATTTATTTGAATAAGCATCCACCCTCGAGTAAGTGCCCACCCACAACCCCCAACTTTTCCTTCAAAAACATTTTTCAAATAAGAGGAGCATCAATTCTGTTTCAAAATTGACTTTCACTTGCTGAAAATGTTGAAAAAAATAAAGCACCCACCCTTGAATAAGCGCCCACCCTCAAGGTCCCAAAATGATATAGGCGCCCAGGACGCTTATTCAAATAAATATGGTATTTACTTTGTTTTCTTTTCACAAATTTTTAATGAGGTTGAGAATAGATCATTTAATCTCGATTTCGTCATTTGCCTCCATTCTGATTCTACAAAATGTAGTTGTGCATGTTGCATAAATGTGAAAATGTTTTTTTTTTTCGGTATTCCTAAACAAGGCCTGTGGGGGGGGGGGGGGTACTCTAAAATTTTGGATGGGAATTTGACATTTTACGGTAGCAGGATGTGTTTCTGGTTAAAAGATCCATTCTATTATTTGCGAGTGATTCAAAATTATATATGTATATTAATTGAAAATATTCGTACATATAGCTTTCCCGCTTCGCGTGATTTTTTTCGCCGTATTCTCAATTTCGGTGTGTTGCGTGAATGCGAGATTTCTCTTTTTATTCTGACCAAGGAATATTACTGGAGTTTGTTGTTAAGGTTTGAATATTGATGCATAGGAAAACTGATCATTTTATTAGTCTGTGAAGCTGAGAATGTATGTGCTAATACAGGGTTTAAATACGTAGTTGTATATGACACAAGCAGGGGTGTAGCCAGGACTTTTTCAGAGGCATGCATAATGAATTATCAAACACCCCCCACCTTCCCCCCACCCTCAAGTCCTAAGTCTTTCTTTTTTTCCGACTTTTTCAGGTACGCACGTGCGTACAGGTAGCTACACCCCTGACAAGAAAGCGTCTTTCTTGCATCACTTCAAATGAAACCTCACACTTTTTCTAGTTTCACAACGTTGGGAAAAGGTCTTTTCTTGGCATTGTGAAACTGGAGACAAAAAACCAGCTGCTCTCACAGGCTAGCATGGCTTTGATTATTTTCACAAATGAGGTTCGTTGCTGACTAATTTAGCGGTAACAAGCAAAGCTCTCTGAGATGTTTAGTGACAAGCTTAAAGCACAGCGAGGGGGGGGGGGGGATTTTGTTATATGAGTTAAAAATGGGGCACTAAAGGATATGGTTTTCAACTGTCCGCTTTCTTTCATAACAGGAAAATAAAACCTAGCAACATAAAAATATTGCAAATGTTTACATATGGTAGCCAGCTCATCTCAGGCTAAACATATGCATTCAAACGAATTCAAGAAAGCTTTATAAAAGGTGTTTGCAAGTTCTTCTGTGATATAGTGTGACATTGACACTGGCTGGTAATGTGCTTTTTTGAATTTTCACCATTAAGTCTGTTTATTAATTTATAGTAGTTAAGTTTATTGAGAAATCGAACTACTGTGGTTGCAAGCAAGACTGGCTAAGATTTCGCAAGCAGATCGCTTTGCTTCCTTCATTGCTAACTAATTAATAAACAAGAAAAACCCTCTGGGATGTTTATTTACAAGCTCTAAGCGCGGGTGAGGGGGGGGGGGGGGGGTTGTAATCGTTGACTGTAAACCGAGGACTGTGACAGGCTCCACATGCACATCGCTGAGGGGAGACTGGGGAACGTCCAGTTAATGGCAAAGCCATTAACTTGGCTTCTAGTTAAATAACATCTCGGCGAGAAACAAATTGTTAAAGTGCTGAGACTAGGCCTTTCCTGATTAAAAATGTTTCGCTAAGATTTTCGTTAATATGCACATTTATACTGAAGTATTAACAGAATGTATCCTACAATCTATTTTGCTAATGTTAACTCAACGGGGTCTTACGGATTCAATCAGAAACTTCTGAGACTGCTCCCTCAGGAACGTAATATGTTGTTAATTTTTGTAAAACTTATGAGAGATTTGATCAAGTGGTGTGCGCACTAAGATCGCAATGCATTATTTTTACGAATTTCCAACATGAAAACAAAAGTCTGCTGGCAAGGCGATTTTTCGAGGTAAGCCACTCATATTTTTTGCCTTCTTTCTACCCTTTTTGTCTTGAAATATCTGTAAATAAGTTTATCACTGTGTGAAATAGCGCGTGTCGTGGTCCGGAAATCTTACAATACGGACCCGTATTCTTCGAGAACACGGGCAAATCCGGAAGTACCGTGTTCTATGACACGCGATGTGTCCATCGCGTGTCAGTAACCGTATTTTCCTGATTCGGACTTTTTCCGTGGCAAGAAAAATCCGATGTTCGGACACGTCATTGAAATGCGGAGTTTCAAGAATGGTTCTAAACAGCAGGGCCAAGTGATTCAAAGGCAAGTATAAGGCATCAATCATTTCCAGCAGTGCCCATCCCACCATGGGCATCAGCCGGGCATTTGCTCACTGTCAAATCCCAGGGGTAGACATTAACCGCCTACCCCCAGTTTACCCCAAGGCATTTGACATCCGCATGTTTCAACCAAATCATCCTGAATCCATTTATATAAACAAACAAAAAAATTAACGATGAGAAATTTGTTGAAAACTAGTTCTAAAGAGGATGATCACTAGCCGAAAACTGAGGGAAAACATTTCTCTGTTACTTGGTTGCATTAAAATAACTTTTGTACGAGTTTAGCTTCAAAGAATTTTCCTTCATTTTTCACTGTACCCCAGGGCATTTGAACAGCATTTTGTCCCCCGCCTTTGCTGGAATTGGCTGATGCCCATACATATGAATGAACTTGAGTCATAATACTTAGAATATATCGAATTTGGTAAAATGCAACATGAATATTTCAAGTTAAAAATTATAAATAGGAACTCATAATTATTTGAAGGGCTCGTGAAAAAATGGCCTTATAATTTTTCCTTGAAATCGAAATTGCTCCAAACAAGCTCTATTTTGGCACAGAGACTGATTATCATGTAAGGAACTTCTATTCCTGTATCTATTTTTTTAAGGCTCAAACACTAAGAATTAGCCTATTACTTTTTTAATCAACTCAAGCAAAAAAAGTAAATATAAGCTAATACAAATAAATATAGAACTATGTTTCTCAGATAATAATCAGTCTATGTGCCAAAATAGAGCTTTCTTGAGGAAGTTCAATTTTAATGCAATTTTCACTCAGCACAGTTTTGTTTGATAAATAGAAAATAACACGCAACAGTGCAACTTAGTCCCTCAAAGTGCGAACACGCCTTGTTCTGTGGCGTGTCACTGGACTAGGATCTAAAACACGACAATATTCCGCACTGTGGTCACTATCATCCCCATCACTTCCACGTCTTGGAGAAGATTGAGGGGACTGTGGAGAGGGGGGAGATGGCTGTGGAGAGGGGGGAGATGGCTGTCGGGAGGGGGGAGATGGCTGTCGGGAGGGGGGAGTTGGCTGTGGGGAAGGAGTCCTCTGATGGCGCTCTCTATAAGCAGGAACCAATGCCCATGCAGGAGAAGATGTTGGTGGATGGCGTGTGGATGGTTCTCCTTGCACTCTAGTGTTTTTTGGATGTGAAGAAGATTGCTGGGAATTCACTCTGTCCTGTAATTTCTTGACCAAGGATGATAGCACCGAGGAGCGCCAGGGTGGGGACCTTACAACCCATGATGCAGCTTCAGTGTCCTCAGTGTCCCCTGCATCCTCCTCGTCACTCATGAAATATGGATCTAGTTGCTGCAAGGCCTGCTTCTCTGATCCAGAGGCGACTTTCATGCGCTTGATGAAGAGCTGTAAAGGCAGTTTTTGGTGTTGTGAACAATAAATTTTAAAAGATTGGGGTAGAAGAAACAGTCAGTAGATTTATAGAATTGCTTTAGTGGCAACACTATCAGCCAGCTGTGTACCGTTCCAACTTCAAATGATATTTTAATGGCTGGTTACTAGTACTGGTAATGCACAAGCATACTACATGAATGGAGGATACTCTATAATCACATGGTACTGACGAAGATGCCCAATTTGATATATCGTAAATCCTCTGGGGGGCTTATTTATTTATTTCAAGCAAATTTGAGGGGAGGCTTAATAGAGAGGGGGGCTTACTATAATTTAGCGAAATGCCAACAGTCCACCACCAATTACCGTAATTATGATTATTTTTACTTTAGTGCAAGTGCCAGTTCAATTTTCCCCAAAGCTGGCTAGTACTGTGTATGTGAATTTATGCCCAAATTGAAATGGTACAAATGTACCGGTAATACAGTCTGTCGTTTATTGTTTTGGTTCTGAAGAAAGGGGGCCGGGGGTTAAAAGAGAGGGGAAGCTCTAATTTCTTGTCCAAAAAGTAGTTCAAATTTTAAATATAAAATTATGTTGTTGATTAATGTTCATAACAAGCAACATGGCAGCATGTACATGTAGGCATGTATGTGTTGTTCCCATAAGTGATACCTTTGTTTGTCACTTTGTATGGTTTTATGAGAGGTTCAACTGTATGTAATAAACTTGATCCAATATAACTACCAGTAGCTTACCCTTCTCCTCCTTGATGTCAGCTTCTTCTCAAGCTGACGCTTCTCTGCTGAATTTTTTCTGGCTGGTAAGCTATCCAACTACTGCTGTCTCTTGGTCTCATAATATCTTGAAGCAGCCCCTAGATACACAATGGTAATGAGGCCATTATTTACATAAAATATATTCTAAGATATAATAACTACATGTATCAGTGTTACAGTATACAGAGTGTATACATTGCAACTCTCTCTACCCAAAGTTGTCTTAAAGTAAAAACACTTCATTCCACATAACTCTATTTTTGATCCTATTTTAATAGGCAGTTGTACAAAAGTCGGAACGGATCGACTCGGATTGGACCGGATCCAGGACCGAATAGGCCAAATCAAGTAAGCTTTGCAATGTTTACAGTGTTCAGAACTCCGTGGCGTTCACCCGCCATTTTGTTTGCTAGTGCCAGTTCCTCTCTGGGGTTAGGTTTAGATCAGTAAACAAAATGGCGGGTGAACACCACGGAGAACACCATGGAGCTAGAGCCCTAAATGTTGCAAAGCTTATTTGATTCGGCCTATTTCTGAGAGGAATTTTAACCTACAATTGGGTAAAATTTTTATTTTTTTTTATACAATGCATGAAGTAACTAGAAAAGTAATGCATACACCATAATCATAAATGGCCACCATCCATTTTTTTTTGTTTCAAGACTAAGTTTTAAAATAAATTTATGCCATCACATTAATGAGCACTGCAGAATACTAATTTACTAATACTAATTTATATCTTTAGAAGTTTGAGTATTTTTTGCTGTAAATGGCTGCAAAGTTAAGTCTCATTCATATTAATTAAGACATGGGAAATCACAACTTATCCTAAAAAAGGCTCTCTTTCATGTTTTTTTTTTTTTAATTGAAAAGACTGTAACTTCTCATCAAATATGAAGATGGCCTCAATACTACATGTACACATACTATTCCTTTTGACATGGTCCTTCACGTTATGCAATTCATTCTTTAGTTATAATAAACTACATGTAGCCAAACCAAAAAATGCAGAGCAGCCATTTGTGAATAAAGTGCACGTGGTAATAAAGTGATGATCACAGTAAGCATTCATCAGCTACATGTACATGTAGGACTGACAGAGCTGCAAATAACAGTTTGTCATTGGACAATGTCCAAACAAAATCTACATGTGTCTAACAAAATTCCATCTGTGATCAGATGTACAGTCATGTGATGTTTGGATACCATTTGTTTATTACTATTGATCCCAGATGTCCTTTGAAATGGCTTAAAAATCAGCCCGCTTCAAGGACTGTTGCTTTCACTCTGCGGTTTGAAAAAAGTTTATTACATGATGATGTTTTAGTTAACCACAAGATCGGTTATGTTACACAAAGTTGAACTTATGATGGATGAATTTCAAATCGCAGTCACCAAAAATGTGCTCAAATAATACCTTTCTTGGAACAACAGTTACAGAAAGTTATGTTGGGGAAATATATTATTTAAAGATTAATACGGCGACCGCGAACTAAATTTTATTCATCGCAAGTTTAACGTTACCGATCTTGAGGTCAACTTGCGGTCAACAAAATTGTGATCACATGATGCACTTTTTTCAACCGCAGAGTGAAAGCAACAGTCTGTGAAGCGGGCTGGTTCTTAAGCCATTTCAAAGGACGTCTGGGATCAATAGCATTAAAGTGCCAATGAAGCGAAAATTATTTTTGCATAGTTATAACATTTATGGTATGAAATACACAATTTTCAAAGTTTGAGACGTCTCGGGTAAAAAATGGCGATTTTACAAGCGCTCAAAGTTGTGCTATTTACCCTAAAAAATGGTGCATTGGATTGATGTTGTTTTGACACCCGCTTTATGTCATAAATGGGAGCATGTGGTATTGACCACGCAGCAGCACAACCATTTTTAGGGTAAAAATATATATACTGATTGCACAAATTTTGAATGGTCGTGCTGCAGCGTGGTCAAAATAAAAAGTGGTGACTTATTTGGACGTGTTCTTTGAAAAAAAATTACAGCTCTAGAGTGAACAAAATAATTGGACAGCAATTTAGACTATGTGTACAATGTATATGATGACTTACGCATGGTGGTAGATTTTCCATAGTCGTTGTTTTCTTTTCTTAATTCCTGCCAAAGAAAACTTCTAACGGCACTGTTGTGTGCACTATCAATGCTAAAAAGACATGTTAAAGAAGTTAGAAAGGTACATAAAAGTGAATGGACATGTACAATGTGAAAGGTCACACTTCACCTTTCAATAACACAAACTCTGAAATTTCAAACCAAAGTGGACATCTACTGTACATGTAAGATTTAAACAAACAAGTTTAGTTCAACAGGTTCATGTCAGTACAAAATGCAGATTAGGTATAAAATGCAGACTGCAGACTGGGTATAAATTGCATTTTCCTTCACAACCAAAACAATAAACGACAGACTGCATCACCGGTACATTTGTACCGTTCAAATCCGGGCACAAGTTCACTGACACAATACTTGCGAGCTTTGGGGGAAATATACAGTATATAACTGGTACCTGTACTAAAATTAATCATAATTACTGTAATCAATGAGTATATCGATCGACAGTGGTGAACTGCTGGCATTTCGCTAAATTATAATAAGCCCACCCCCACTCAAATGCGCTTGAAAACAATAAACCTTAATAGAGGATTTCCTAGTACCCGGTATGTGTCAGCGGGCAGACGTATAAGAGAAGCGACCGCCGGAAATACGTCGGCGTTTGCAGGCTATGGTAATGATGACCAATCGGAAATCACTATACATGTAGTTCGGGTTTTCAAGATGGCGGCTCCACACAAACGTGGTGTTTGTCATGTTTGAGCGCAAAAAATAAACGGACTGCATATGGAGAGGAAATTGCAAGGAAACGAACTCGGAAAAGCGATTACATGACAGTGGGGTGAGTGAGTTAACGATGAAAATATATCACGTATTGCACGAATATTGTCAGTTTGCATTTTATACACAATTTTGGTCTCAGTCTGCAATTTCTACCCAGTCTGCATTTTATACCCAGTCTGCAATCTGCAGTCTACATTTTGTACTGACCGATTTACGAATGGTGGTCAATTTTTTTTAACTTTAGAGTTTGTGTGGAATTAAAAAGTGCATGCAGTTACAGTTAGTCGTGAGCAAGACTACAATGTACTGTAAGTGACTATCTCAAATGAAGGGCCGAGAGCATGTCCAGCCTATATGACTTTTTAGGCCTTTTTTTATTTTTTCTTGCTCAGATTTGTCCAATTTTGGCATGTGAACTAGAAATTAGTTGCAAAACATTGTTCCGAATTTTTTTCTGTTGTTTTTCCCGTCGTTTTCGAGAAATACCGTACGCAAAAAAAAAAAAAATCAATCAATCAAAGGCTCCTATTGCAACGCAATATTGCGGTAAGCTTCTGTTTTCACACTGACACGGTTCGATATTTTTTTAAAATTAAACGTAAGGAATTTTGACGAACGCAAAAAAAGTAAATCACTTTCATAATGTCCAGTTCGAAAAAAAAAAAAAAAAAAAAAAAAAAAGATGCTGAGCGTGATTCGAACCTGGAGCCGTCCGAGCGGAAATCCCCAACCAAAGCACTAGACCACCGAGGAACACATGCTCTGTTCAGGCTAAGTTTTATTACTTAAAGCTTGACACGCATCAAAACGCGTATCTCGATTTCAAAAT
Source organism: Dendrophyllia cribrosa (assembly GCA_024195265.1). Classification (NCBI taxonomy): domain Eukaryota; kingdom Metazoa; phylum Cnidaria; class Anthozoa; order Scleractinia; family Dendrophylliidae; genus Dendrophyllia; species Dendrophyllia cribrosa. The sequence continues at coordinate 29,455,391 of JAJLRJ010000006.1, forward strand.
CCTTTTAGATCGAATTTAATGTTGCATTAAAGACTCCAAATGCGAAACGTCTTCCCGCCGGCCAGCAACAACTCACTTCGAGCCGCCCAAAGCTGTATTTCAAGTGCCCGACCACGCACAGCGGACCCATATACCACTGTCGCAAAGCATGTCGGGAAATCCTACAACAAAACCGAAATGGAGTTCCCGCCCGAAAGTTATTGCAAAATACTATAAGTCTCAAAGCACTTCGGATATCGGGCATTTCGACCACGGCACGGGATGGGAAATGGCCCACAACTCTCAACGCTGCCCCTTTTCTGATCCGAAGTGATTCCAGACTTTCCCGCCGGCTCGTCTTCCCGACCAAGGTCCGTTTTTCACCTCGAGCGCTAAATGGCGCTTCAGACACAAGGAAGGACAAGAAACACGACTCGTTTCTTTGAGAAGTGCTAGAGACTCAAGGATTTCCGGACTTAATGATGTCTTTCAATCACCGGACGGGCCTCATACACGTTGGCTTACACACACGCTACAGAGGCGATGTGTTGCTGTAGTGAGCTCACGATAGATAAGCGAGCCAGGCGTGCGTAAATAACGGTATTTTCGTTTAGTTGTTGGCACTGGTCAGAAGTATTGCAGTCGCACATTCTCACGGCCAAACTGCTTTCAAATGGCTTCGAAATTGCGCTCTGAATGTACCGTCAAAGCACTGGAGGGCCAGAACTCTGCTTTTTTCAGGTGAAATTGGTCAAATTCCTTAGGGTTAGTGCAAATTCGACAAGGGCTTGTGATATTATTCGTTGTACGATAAAATGAGGCTATTCTGAGCTATTCTGAGCGAGAAAAAATAAAAGAAGGCCTAAAAAGTCATATAGGCTGGACATGCTCTCGGCCCTTCATATCTAAACACACTAATCTGCTAATCTAATTATTTAAAGTTATTATTATTCATAACAGCAATCCCGAAACCGCAAGTTATTCGCTTCACTGCTTTTAATCAACTCAAGCTGTTCGTTTCACTTGAAAAACGCACAAGATGTTTGTTTTACTACCTCTAAATAGCCAAGTTTTTCGTGTCACTCGCAAAAAGCGTAATTTGTTTGTTTCGCTGCTTTTAAACCTCTCCAGTTGTTCATTTCACTGCGGCTGAACCGCTTTAGTTGCTTGTTTCACTTAACAGAAACTCGCAAAAATCGCAAGTTTTTCGCTTCACTGCTTTTAAAGCACTCAAGTTGTTCGTTTCACTGCTTTTAAACCGCTCATGACAAGTTCTTCCTTTCAAACAAACCCTGCAGCATTTTGTCTTTGCCGTACTAGATGCCCCTTGGGATTTCTTTTACGAATAACAATAACTTTAGATAATTAGATTAGCAGATTAGTGTGCTTAGATATGAAAAGCCGAGAGCATGTCCAGCCTATATGACTTTTTAGGCCTTTTTTTATTTTTTCTTGCTCAGATTTGTCCAATTTTGGCATGTGAACTAGAAATTAGTTGCAAAACATTGCTCCGAATTTTTTTCTGTTGTTTTTCCCGTCGTTTTCGAGAAATACCGTATGCAAAAAAAAAAAAATCAATCAATCAAAGGCTCCTATTGCAACGCAATATTGCGGTAAGCTTCTGTTTTCACACTGACACGGTTCAATATTTTTTTAAAATTAAACGTAAGGAATTTTGACGAACGCAAAAAAAGTAAATCACTTTCATAATGTCCAGTTCGAGAAAAAAAAAAAAAAAAAAAAAAAAAAAAAGATGCTGAGCGTGATTCGAACCTGGAGCCGTCCGAGCGGAAATCCCCAACCAAAGCACTAGACCACCGAGGAACACATGCTCTGTTCAGGCTAAGTTTTATTACTTAAAGCTTGATACGCATCAAAACGCGTATCTCGATTTCAAAATCCTTTTAGATCGAATTTAATGTTGCATTAAAGACTCCAAATGCGAAACGTCTTCCCGCCGGCCAGCAACAACTCACTTCGAGCCGCCCAAAGCTGTATTTCAAGTACCCGACCACGCACAGCGGACCCATCTACCACTGTCGCAAAGCATGTCGGGAAATCCTACAACAAAACCGAAATGGAGTTCCCGCCCGAAAGTTATTGCAAAATACTATAAGTCTCAAAGCACTTCGGATATCGGGCATTTCGACCACGGCACGGGATGGGAAATGGCCCACAACTCTCAACGCTGCCCCTTTTCTGATCCGAAGTGATTCCAGACTTTCCCGCCGGCTCGTCTTCCCGACCAAGGTCCGTTTTTCACCTCGAGCGCTAAATGGCGCTTCAGACACAAGGAAGGACAAGAAACACGACTCGTTTCTTTGAGAAGTGCTAGAGACTCAAGGATTTCCGGACTTAATGATGTCTTTCAATCACCGGACGGGCCTCATACACGTTGGCTTACACACACGCTACAGAGGCGATGTCTTGCCGTAGTGAGCTCAAGTAGTAAATGAGGGTTCATTCGATGCTCAAAAGTGACACATTTTGGTTAAGACTGAATGTAAGTTCATTACCAAAAAGAGGATGCGAAGGGAATGGGGCGAAACCAGTTTTTTGGCACCAAACGTCTTAGAAACATTTTTGGGTCGAACGATTTTTGGACCCAAGTTTTTTGAAAAAATTTTCGGTCTCGCACGATTTTTGAGCGATGTTCGCGAGTTTCGAAGGAAAATGTTTTTTTTAATTAAAAAAGTGCGAGCATTCTTGTTTAAACAATTGCGAGCGCTTGTCTTGCCGAGTACACACAAATTTTACTCTCGAAAGACTCAAAAAAATATATTTCGCCTTCGTTTGTTCATTTTTCGCAATTAAAAAAAACCCAGCTTCAATTATTTAGACAGCCAACGCAAAGAGTACACAGAAATTTTACCCTTGAAAAAAAAAAAAAACATATATTTGCCTTGGACGAAAACATACAGCTTCTCGTTCAAACAATTTCGATGGCCGGATCTTGAAAAAAGAAAAATTAAAAACGATGTATTTTGCATTCGAGGAAAAAAATCTTTTTTTTTTTAATTAAAAAAAGATCCGTATTTTTTTTGTTGAAACAATTTTGACGCCCACAGCTGCTGAGTACACGGTTCGTTCGTCAATCGCGATCTCGTTCAAACAATTTCGATGGCCGGATCTTGAAAAAAGAAAAATTAAAAAAGATGTATTTTGCATTCGAGGAAAAAAATCTTTCTTTTTTTTTAATTAAAAAAAGATCCGTATTTTTTTTGTTTAAACAATTTTGACGCCCACAGCTGCTGAGTACACGGTTCGTTCGTCAATCGCGAAAGGTTGTTTTGGCGAGGGATCGAAGGAAAAAAAAAATCATTATTCGCACGGGACTGACCCAAAAGACGAAATCGTAAGTTTTGAATTTCTGTATTTTGTTACGGTTTATCTCCTTTTTTCGCATTTGCCCAGGTATATATAGATATATATTTGACACGTATGTTGCTGTTTTTTTTGTGCAGATGGTAAAAACAATCAAATGTCCCAGAAAAGGATACGATTTGATCGTTATGACTGGATACAAACGCTGCTGCCCAAATTAAAACAATTCTATATGGATCATGCAGTTCAATTTATTGTTGGAAAGGCACACTGTAAAACCCAACTGCGGATGAATCTTTCTCCGACACAGATGAGAAAAACCTGGAAGCATCAGGAATGAAGATATCGAGGAAATAGGCGCCCATTTTTTCCTTGAGAAAGGTCATGTGTATTATGCACAAGTACAGGGACAGTTGGCTATTACAGGGTTAACTTGGTGCGATTTTTTGTATTTATTTATCGGAATCCACTCAAATGTCCCAGGAAAGGATACAATTTGATCGTTTATGACTGGACACAAAAGCTGCTGCCAAAATTAAAACAATTATGTAGGAATCATGCAGTTCATCTTCGGAGGATAATAATATTGTATCTATCATAAACACTGCCAAATTCGAGTTCGTTCGTACGCGGCATGCGTACCGCCGTGGAAACCGATCGTTTTCGTTTGTATAAAGCTATTTTACAGGCGAGCTTTCCTTGTAAATTAAACTTGATTAAATGCTGTTATTATTTGGAATTTGTTGGAACGAATATTGTGATTGTATTATTGCATTTAGCGAATTTCCCATGTGGCGCGTTTTCACAGGCAAATTTTCTTGAACACATGTTTTATTCTGCCTGGTTACTAAGGTTAACCAAGATGGCCGCTTGTTTAAAAACTCTTTTCTAGCTTTGTCTTCTTTCGTTCGTCTTCGGTGTTCCTTCATTGCTAAAAGCTTCAAAATGTCCAACAAACGTAGCGAGCACTGTTTTAACACAGGTATTTTGACAATTTGATGTTAAATTTTACAATTTATAACCGCAACGCTCACGTTCGTGCGTTACGTGTTCGATGCGTATTCTTCGATCGGAGGCGCTCTTGTACCTCTGTTAGAGAAACAAGACTCGCTTTTCTAAGTTATTCATTAATCTGCCAAACCTTAATGCTTTGGAAACCCTTCACAAACACTTTGCAAACCCTTTACAAATCCAGTTTGGGAGGGGGGGGGGGGGGGTAAGTGGTGTTTGAAACCCGGTTTGACCTAAATGCCAGTTTCCGTTACTTCCCACCATAGAATATAACATTAAAATGATATATTAATTATCTATACTAACATCGTCTCCTGCTCTTTAGATTTCCAGGGGAATTATTTTTTTATAATTATTCTGGGTTTTATTGTCTATTGAGGAATCTATTTTTTGCTTTAAATAGAGATTTTTCATAATATTCGAGTCAAGCGGCTATGGATTTGGACGAGCACAATAGTTTGGTCGGTAATGCCCTTGTACATAGTATTACACTCTTTTTGTTGGTATACACGCATTTTTAAGAATCTATTTTTTTTTCGTAGAAATGTCCGTGAGACTGGGATTGGCCAAAATTTTAAGAACGTGCTAAGAATTAAAATATACCCAGGCTGTGCTTGTCTTAAGAACGTCTTTTTTGTGTCACTCTTTTTTTTTTACTATTCAGTAACTAGGATAAAATGAAAACTGAGCGTCAGCTCAAAATGCAGCTGTGTATTTTTTTTTTAACGACGTTGCAGGTCGTTTTCAACTCCGAGTAACTCAGAGCAACTCGCGCGATGATATAGGGTCGATCACAGATGAGAATTACTCTTTCAAGAGTAATCTAAAAAAATCACTCTTGCTCTTTGTCGATCTCTGTCTAGTCAGTTTGACATAACTTAAAGACAAAACACAGCAGAGGTCAAAGACTGCAATACTCAATATTTCAAGAATGACATAAAAGACAATTTCAAGAATGACACTAATTATACACAAAGACAATTTCAAGATAATGCATAACAGAAAATCCACTCCTCTAATTCATTTTCAATGGAATTGATCAGGTATAAAAGCTATCTTAATATTTTCTCTTTCTTGCTGTGTAAGTCAAGTCTTCATCTTCATTTGACGTTTCTTTAGGAAGGTCCTCCTCGTCAATCAGTCTGTTCAATAAATATTTTCGTGTATTGACTGCTGCTTCAGCGGCCTCCGCATAATCCGTATCATCATCTTGCATAAAGCTATGCAATGTTTTCATGACCTTTTTATGCAGTGGGTCAGTTCTAAGATCATGATACCATTTTAGATAGTGCAGATACAATCTTCGTAGCCTCTTTCTGTAAACAGGGAGTAAGAGATTGGATGCTTGAGCCTCTGCAATGTCTTGTGGCAAACCCTGCATCCTGTTTTCTTTCACCTGCTCTTCCCAGATTGAGCTTAGATCATTAATAACTTCCTCACGTAACTTATCCCAAGGGTCAGTTTCGTCATTTTCGGCGTCACTAGCTGCGCTTTTCTTGTCTTCGTTATCATCGCCATCATCATCATCATCATCATCATCATCATCATCATCATCATCATCATCATCGTCATCATCGTCATCATCATCATCACCTTTCTCTTCTTCTTCGTCTTCTTCTTCTTCTTCTTCTTCTCCTTCTTCTTCTGCTTCTGCTTCTTCTTCTGCTTCTTCTTCTTCTGCTTCTTCTTTTAATTCCTCTTTCTCTTTCCGACCCATTGCCTTTTCATATTTCTCAAATTCTTTTCCATCATAAAACGTATCTGGAGAATTCTCTCCCATTCTATACTGGCTGGTCATCTCTTCTTGGTCTTGCTCTAAACGTTTATTACAACCTTGCTTCTCGTGTCGATCTCTGTTGTATTTTCGGCTAAAAACTCTTCCACAGAATTGACAAGAATGCATATTGATCCACGATGGTTACTCGATGTTAACTTGTTGTAAAATGAGTACAGCCACATCGCCTTGCTCATTTATATAGCTGAGTCACTCAAAGAGGTTAAAAAAACAGTTGTTAACTTAAATAAGAAGAGAAAATAATGCAGTTCTCTTTAAAAAACCTTTTATTGTTTTCAACCTTCACTACATTGAAATTTTTTTCCTTGAAAAATGCATACAAAAAATTGTTTTTTACGCAAAGCCCGTTTTGCTTATTTTTCTCTTTAACGATTGCTTTCGACTACAGTCAAAGCAAAATTTGCATTGGCTTATACATTGCTTATCCCCGCCCAAGGTGTAGTCATATTTCTCTGAACTTAAAACCTTTGAACAAGAGTGACATTTTTGCTCGATTTTTCCTAGCTGCTGAAGGCTGCGTAAACCTTTACACTTTGTGTCAACTACATGTAATAGAAATAAGTTTTGAAAGGATTCGCTCAATGTCAACAACTTTTCTTTCAACTCTCAGGACATCTTGTAAACGGTATCGCTCACTTTCTCGATTTGCCCTGTTTGCACAGCCATTTGGTCTAAAATGTTACACACGAAGACTCTGTTGGGCTTGACAACCTCTTGTTCGCAGAAGTTGTTTTCCTGCTTGTAATTGAAAAGCCTTGAATTCAACTGCAATACGCCATCCAATCCTTCCCTCATGACTTCGGACTTGTTCAGAAATGTTGTCAGGCGCCCGCCTGTCTCAAAGCCTTTGCGCACTATGGCTTTTCTGACGAAGAGCTGTAGACCTATTTTTCTTTTTTCCACAACAAAATAAGGAGACAATCTCACCACCGCGTCCACGTCGTCACCTGAAATATCGTCTAGCAGAGATTTTCTGTCAAAGATTAGGTCGCTGTCGAAGCCCTCTTCGTCTTCAAGGTTGAGTAAAAAACTGCTCGCCGCATAATAGATGGAATGTCGGCAGAATTGTTTCTGTAAGTCAGTACTTGAGTCCAAGGTGAAGTCAGTGTAATTCAATTCAATGTTAAAGCTTCGACTTGCTGAATCCATTTTAACTCTCTAAGCTTCTTCTTCTAGTCTTGTCGAAAGAGCTCTGTGTGAAATGAAATGGGCGTGTGAAATGAAGCTCTGTCAAAGTGGCGCTAATATTAATGGCTTTTGACGAGTTTTGAGACACGTGTTGCCCGTAAGCCATAAGCGATGTTAAAACAATTGTCCCCAAAATAAACAAAACAGGCATTTGCATTTTCAATTAACTTTTTTTTATTTTACACAACGCTTTTTCAACAAATTTATATCAAATGTCAAAAGGGGAAGTACAAACTCCGTCTATTCCCACTTTTCGCTTGGGATAGAAAAAATTGAAAGCATCTCGGGTCTGTGAATAGGTGCGTACAGCTCCGTCCACCGCACGAAATCCCTTATTTACACCCGAAGAGTAATTCTCATCCGTTATCGACCCTCTGTCATCGCGTGAGTTGCTCTGAGTTACTCGGAGTTGAAAACGACCTGCAACGTCGTTAAAAAAAACACTCAGCTGCATTTTGAGCTGACGCTCAGTGTTCATTTTATCCTAGTTACTTAATCGTAAAAATAAGAGTAACAGAAAAAAGACGTTCTTAAGACAAGCACAGCCTGGGTATGTTCTTAGCACGTTCTTAAAATTTTCGCCAATCCCAGTCTCACGGGCATTTTTACGAAAAAAAAAGTTTTTAAAATGCATGTATACCAACAAAAAGAGTGTAATACTATGTACAAGTGCATTATCGACACAAACTATTGCGCTCGTCCAAATCCATAGCCGCTAGGCTCGAATATTGTGAAAGATCTGTTCTAAAGCAAACCGCATAATTTAACAACTTCCTTTTATTCCAAGAAATCTTTAAAATTATCTCCGGCAAGTATAATCCATTTCACCGCCTTCACTAGCAATCAATATCTGCATTGTAATATTAATTTATAAATATAATTGGGAAAGTGAAGTTTGTGCAATAATAATAATAGTAAAATAATAATAAGAGTAAAAATAAGAGCCTGACAGAAAAAAGAATTTCTTAAGACAAGCACAGCCTGGGTATGTTCTTAGCACGTTCTCAAAATTTTTGGCCAATCCCAGTCTCACGGACATTTTTACGAAAAAAAAAAAAGATTCTTAAAATGCGTGTATACAAACAAAAAGAGTGATCGAAACTGGCTTTTAAAAAACGTAAAAGCAAGCGTTTGGTAAGAAATACTTCACAGATAGACAAGGAGCAACCTTACGGTGATTTTTTTAGATTACTCTTAAAAGAGTAATTCTCATCTGTTATCGACCCTATATCATCGCGCGAGTTGCTCTGAGTTACTCGGAGTTGAAAACGACCTGCAACGTCGTTAAAAAAAAATACACAGCTGCATTTTGAGCTGACGCTCAGTTTTCATTTTATCCTAGTTACTGAATAGTAAAAAAAAAGAGTGACACAAAAAAGACGTTCTTAAGACAAGCACAGCCTGGGTATATTTTAATTCTTAGCACGTTCTTAAAATTTTGGCCAATCCCAGTCTCACCGACATTTCTACGAAAAAAAAAAAAGATTCTTAAAAATGCAGGTATACCAACAAAAAGAGTGTAATACTATGTACAAGGGCATTACCGACCAAACTATTGTGCTCGTCCAAATCCATAGCCGCCTCACTCGAATATTATGACAAATCTCTGTTTAAAGCAAAAAATAGATTCCTCAATAGACAATAAAACCCAGAATAATTATAAAAAAATAATTCCCCTGGAAATCTAAAGAGCAGGAGACGATGTTAGTATAGATAATTAATATATCATTTTAATGTTATATTCTATGGTGGTAAGTAACAGAAACTGGCATTTAGGTCAAACCGGGTTTCAAACACCACTCCCCCCCTCCCAAACTGGATTTGTAAAGGGTTTGCAATGTGTTTGTGAAGGGTTTCCAAAGCATTAAGGTTTGGCAGATTAATGAATAACTTAGAAAAGCGAGTCTTGTTTCTCTGAGAGGTAGAAGAGCGCCTCCGATCGAAGAATACGCATCGAACACGTAACGCACGAACGTGAGCGTTGCGGTTATAAATTGTAAAATTTAACATCAAATTGTCAAAATACCTGTGTTAAAACAGTGCTCGCTACGTTTGTTGGACATTTTGAAGCTTTTAGCAATGAAGGAACACCGAAGACGAACGAAAGAAGACAAAGCTAGAAAAGAGTTTTTTAAACAAGCGGCCATCTTGGTTAACCTTAGTAACCAGGCAGAATAAAACATGTGCTCAAGAAAATTTGCCTGTGAAAACGCGCCACATGGGAAGTTCGCTAAATGCAATAATACAATCACAATATTCGTTCCAACAAATTCCAAATAATAACAGCATTTAATCAAGTTTAATTTACAAGGAAAGCTCGCCTGTAAAATAGCTTTATACAAACGAAAACGATCGGTTTCCACGGCGGTACGCATGCCGCGTACGAACTCGAATTTGGCAGTGTTTATGATAGATACAATATTATTATCCTCCGAAGATGAACTGCATGATTCCTACATAATTGTTTTAATTTTGGCAGCAGCTTTTGTGTCCAGTCACAAATGATCAAATTGTATCCTTTCCTGGAACATTTGAGTGGATTCCGATAAATAAATACAAAAAATCGCACCAAGTTAACCCTGTAATAGCCAACTGTCCCTGTACTTGTGCATAATACACATGACCTCTCTCAAGGGAAAAATGGGCGCCTATTTCCTCGATATCTTCATTCCTGATGCTTCCAGGTTTTTCCAATGACTCATTCTTTTCGTCGCTCTCATCTGTGTCGGAGAAAGATTCATCCGCAGTTGGGTTTTACAGTGTACCTTTCCAACAATAAATTGAACTGCATGATCCATATAAAATTGTTTTAATTTGGGCAGCAGCTTTTGTATCCTTTTCTGGGACATTTGATTGTTTTTACCATCTGCACAAAAAAAAACAGCAACATACGTGTCAAATATATATATATTTTTTATATATATACCTGGGCAAATGCGAAAAAAGGAGATAAACCGTAACAAAATACAGAAATTCAAAACTTACGATTTCGTCTTTTGGGTCAGTCCCGTACGAATAATGATTTTTTTTCCTCGTCAAACAAGCTTTCGCGATTGACGAACGAACCGTGTACTCAGCAGCTGTGGGCGTCAAAATTGTTTCAACAAAAAAAATACGGATCTTTTTTTAATTAAAAAAAAAAGATTTTTTTCCTCGAATGCAAAATACATCTTTTTTCTTTTTTTCTTTTTTCAAGATCCGGCCGTCGAAATTGTTTTTTGAACGAGAAGCTGTATGTTTTCGTCCAAGGCAAATACATGTTTTTTTTTTTTTCAAGGGTAAAATTTCTGTGTACTCTTTGCGTTGGCTGTCTAAATAATTGAAGCTGGGTTTTTTTTAATTGCGAAAAATGAACAAACGAAGGCGAAATATATTTTTTTGAGTCTTTCGAGAGTAAAATTTGTGTGTACTCCGCAAGACAAGCGCTCGCAATTGTTTAAACAAGAATGCTCACGTTAACAACTGTTTTTTTAACCTCTGTGAGTGACTCAGCTATATAAATGAGCAAGGCGATGTGGCTGTACTCATTTTACAACAAGTTAACATCGAGTAACCATCGTGGATCAATATGCATTCTTGTCAATTCTGTGGAAGAGTTTTTAGCCGAAAATACAACAGAGATCGACACGAGAAGCAAGGTTGTAATAAACGTTTAGAGCAAGACCAAGAAGAGATGACCAGCCAGTATAGAATGGGAGAGAATTCTCCAGATACGTTTTATGATGGAAAAGAATTTGAGAAATATGAAAAGGCAATGGGTCGGAAAGAGAAAGAGGAATTAAAAGAAGAAGCAGAAGAAGAAGCAGAAGAAGAAGGAGAAGAAGAAGAAGAAGACGAAGAAGAAGAGAAAGGTGATGATGATGATGATGACGATGATGATGATGATGATGATGATGATGATGATGATGGCGATGATAACGAAGACAAGAAAAGCGCAGCTAGTGACGCCGAAAATGACGAAACTGACCCTTGGGATAAGTTACGTGAGGAAGTTATTAATGATCTAAGCTCAATCTGGGAAGAGCAGGTGAAAGAAAACAGGATGCAGGGTTTGCCACAAGACGTTGCAGAGGCTCAAGCATCCAATCTCTTACTCCCTGTTTACAGAAAGAGGCTACGAAGATTGTATCTGCACTATCTAAAATGGTATCATGATCTTAGAACTGACCCACTGCATAAAAAGGTCATGAAAACATTGCATAGCTTTATGCAAGATGATGATATGGATTATGCGGAGGCCGCTGAAGCAGCAGTCAATACACGAAAATATTTATTGAACAGACTGTTTGACGAGGAGGACCTTCCTAAAGAAACGTCAAATGAAGATGAAGACTTGACTTACACAGCAAGAAAGAGAAAATATTAAGATAGCTTTTATACGTGATCAATTCCATTGAAAATGAATTAGAGAAGGAGTGGATTTTCTGTTATGCATTATCTTGAAATTGTCTTTGTGTATAATTAGTGTCATTCTTGAAATTGTCTTTTATGTTATTCTTGAAATATTGAGTATTGCAGTCTTTGACCTCTGCTGTGTTTTGTCTTTAAGTTATGTCAAACTGGCTAGACAGAGATCGACAAAGAGCAAGAGTGATTTTTTTAGATTACTCTTGAAAGAGTAATTCTCATCTGTGATCGACCCTATATCATCGCGCGAGTTGCTCTGAGTTACTCGGAGTTGAAAACGACCTGCAACGTCGTTAAAAAAAAAATACACAGCTGCATTTTGAGCTGACGCTCAGTTTTCATTTTATCCTAGTTACTGAATAGTAAAAAAAAAAGAGTGACACAAAAAAGACGTTCTTAAGACAAGCACAGCCTGGGTATATTTTAATTCTTAGCACGTTCTTAAAATTTTGGCCAATCCCAGTCTCATGGACATTTCTACGAAAAAAAAATAGATTCTTAAAAATGCGTGTATACCAACAAAAAGAGTGTAATACTATGTACAAGGGCATTACCGACCAAACTATTGTGCTCGTCCAAATCCATAGCTGCTTGACTCGAATATTATGAAAAATCTCTATTTAAAGCAAAAAATAGATTCCTCAATAGACAATAAAACCCAGAATAATTATAAAAAAATAATTCCCCTGGAAATCTAAAGAGCAGGAGACGATGTTAGTATAGATAATTAATATATCATTTTAATGTTATATTCTATGGTGGGAAGTAACGGAAACTGGCATTTAGGTCAAACCGGGTTTCAAACACCACTTACCCCCCCCCCCCCCCCTCCCAAACTGGATTTGTAAAGGGTTTGCAAAGTGTTTGTGAAGGGTTTCCAAAGCATTAAGGTTTGGCAGATTAATGAATAACTTAGAAAAGCGAGTCTTGTTTCTCTAACAGAGGTACAAGAGCGCCTCCGATCGAAGAATACGCATCGAACACGTAACGCACGAACGTGAGCGTTGCGGTTATAAATTGTAAAATTTAACATCAAATTGTCAAAATACCTGTGTTAAAACAGTGCTCGCTACGTTTGTTGGACATTTTGAAGCTTTTAGCAATGAAGGAACACCGAAGACGAACGAAAGAAGACAAAGCTAGAAAAGAGTTTTTAAACAAGCGGCCATCTTGGTTAACCTTAGTAACCAGGCAGAATAAAACATGTGCTCAAGAAAATTTGCCTGTGAAAACGCGCCGCTAAATGCAATAATACAATCACAATATTCGTTCCAACAAATTCCAAATAATAACAGCATTTAATCAAGTTTAATTTACAAGGAAAGCTCGCCTGTAAAATAGCTTTATACAAACGAAAACGATCGGTTTCCACGGCGGTACGCATGCCGCGTACGAACTCGAATTTGGCAGTGTTTATGATAGATACAATATTATTATCCTCCGAAGATGAACTGCATGATTCCTACAGAATTGTTTTAATTTTGGCAGCAGCTTTTGTGTCCAGTCATAAACGATCAAATTGTATCCTTTCCTGGGACATTTGAGTGGATTCCGATAAATAAATACAAAAAATCGCACCAAGTTAACCCTGTAATAGCCAACTGTCCCTGTACTTGTGCATAATACACATGACCTTTCTCAAGGAAAAAATGGGCGCCTATTTCCTCGATATCTTCATTCCTGATGCTTCCAGGTTTTTCTCATCTGTGTCGGAGAAAGATTCATCCGCAGTTGGGTTTTACAGTGTGCCTTTCCAACAATAAATTGAACTGCATGATCCATATAGAATTGTTTTAATTTGGGCAGCAGCGTTTGTATCCAGTCATAACGATCAAATCGTATCCTTTTCTGGGACATTTGATTGTTTTTACCATCTGCACAAAAAAAACAGCAACATACGTGTCAAATATATATCTATATATACCTGGGCAAATGCGAAAAAAGGAGATAAACCGTAACAAAATACAGAAATTCAAAACTTACGATTTCGTCTTTTGGGTCAGTCCCGTGCGAATAATGATTTTTTTTTTCCTTCGATCCCTCGCCAAAACAACCTTTCGCGATTGACGAACGAACCGTGTACTCAGCAGCTGTGGGCGTCAAAATTGTTTAAACAAAAAAAATACGGATCGTTTTTTAATTAAAAAAAAAAGAAAGATTTTTTTCCTCGAATGCAAAATACATCTTTTTTAATTTTTCTTTTTTCAAGATCCGGCCATCGAAATTGTTTGAACGAGAAGCTGTATGTTTTCGTCCAAGGCAAATATATGTTTTGTTTTTTTTTTTCAAGGGTAAAATTTCTGTGTACTCTTTGCGTTGGCTGTCTAAATAATTGAAGCTGGGTTTTTTTTAATTGCGAAAAATGAACAAACGAAGGCGAAATATATTTTTTTGAGTCTTTCGAGAGTAAAATTTGTGTGTACTCGGCAAGACAAGCACTCGCAATTGTTTAAACAAGAATGCTCGCACTTTTTTAATTAAAAAAAACATTTTCCTTCGAAACTCGCGAACATCGCTCAAAAATCGTGCAAGACCGAAATTTTTTCAAAAAACTTGGGTCCAAAAATCGTTCGACCCAAAAATGTTTCTAAGACGTTTGGTGCCAAAAAACTGGTTTCGCCCCAGTCCCTTCGCATCCTCTTTTTGGTAATGAACTTACATTCAGTCTTAACCAAAATGTGTCACTTTTGAGCATCGAATGAACCCTCATTTACTACTAGCTCACGATAGATAAGTGAGCCAGGCGTGCGTAAATAACGGTATTTTCGTTTAGTTGTTGGCACTGGTCAGAAGTATTGCAGTCGCACATTCTCACGGCCAAACTGCTTTCAAATGGCTTCGAAATTGCGCTCTGAATGTACCGTCAAAGCACTGGAGGGCCAGAACTCTGCTTTTTTGAGGTGAAATTGGTCAAATTCCTTAGGGTTAGTGCAAATTCGACAAGGGCTTGTGATATTATTCGTTGTACGATAAAATGAGGCTATTCTGAGCTATTCTGAGCGAGAAAAAATAAAAAAAGGCCTAAAAAGTCATATAGGCTGGACATGCTCTCGGCCCTTCAAATATTAGAACCAATTTATACAAAGTCTACTTACTCTTCATTTCCACGAAACTGATTTTCAATTTCTTGTCTGTTGTGCAATAAGCGTACATCACACTTCAATAAAAAAAAAGCCACTGTTAACAAAAACATTTCTCTGTTACAAACATATTTTGTACTGAGAGAGAAATACATGTAACATCCATACTGATGACATAGATTGTACCATTTCCTTAATGTTCATACCAAAAAAAAAATTGAATTAATTTTCTGCAATCCTGCACCTCACTCTATTTTTCCCACTCTCGATTAACCCTCGAGCATTGCGGGCGCCATATGAAACCAAGATGGCGACCGTTGCAATATTAATATGCTTGCGACGTACGATCTCGAAGAACACGCGGAAAAATAGGGGACTGTAAACAGCCCAACATACCTTCAGCTGCTTTGGAATAGGCCCACGGTGGACATCGTCCTTTTCCTTCTCGGCTTGACTGTCGTGATCGAGCACAGTTTTCAACTGGGTCTTCACCTCACTCACTTCGTTGCACGAGCCTTCTAGTTTTGCTGCCATGCTCTCCAGTTTGGCACTTTGTCCTTTCACGACGTCTCCAAGTTCTTTGATGGTGTCAAACAACTGACGAATCTCTCGGTTTGAAACCACCAGGTTTTCTCGATTACTGATCGCTGCGTCTCGTAACGGTTCTCGATCGCGATGCAATGATGCGCTTGGATTTCTGGAGTGAGAGCTTGATGCTCCGGATCGGCTCGCCGTACTTGCATTTTCTCTCGAAAAGGAAGACGATGTCGGCACACGAGACATGATCTATCCTTGAATTAAACAAACTGGTTGAAATAGATCAGAATTCGCAGGAAAGACCGTTGAATATTTCATAAACTGCCCAACAAAAACTGATGTGACGCTTCACTTTCCCGCTCGCACATGTCTCACCTATGCGTGACAACGCGTGCACCAATCAGCTACGGTTGTGGCTGTCACATGAGCAAGACTAAACAATGAACGCAGTTTTCATTATACATTCAAATCACACACTTGGGGAAAAAAGTGACGCTGTCGAGGCCATTTCGAGCAAGCAAAATGTGGGAAAATATCACGGATTCCTGTTCATTGAAAAGAAAATTTTGTGAACACTGCAGTTCGTGGTTGGCAAAAAGCTTATATTATGATCACTTGCCATGTGAAAAATCCAGTTCTCAAGAAGTACAAACCAAAGGTGAGTGTAATGACCTGTAATATTCCGGATCTTGTAGTTGTATGATCATCGATCAAGTTAAGGTGGCTGAACTTAGCTTTCCAAACTTTGGAGTAGCTTCGTTTTATTCTGCTTTTTACGTCCAAACCGTTTCAGCTGACGGGCTCAAAATTGGCAGGTACTGCACAAGCCACAAGGCCAAATGTTATGTTACCATGGTAACTAAGCCAGTCACTAAGCCCGTGTTCTATTGTGAACAACGATTTTCGGTTGGTTGGGTTGGTTTCGTGTTCCATTGGGAAAAAACCGTTTTCGGTTGGTTTGGTTGATCAACTTGGTTGAAATGGTTAAAAACGATAACGTCTGCTGGCAATTTCGACCAAAAACAGTTGGAAAAGTGTTCTATTGGAACGCCTCAACCAAATCAACCAAAACCGGTTTTGGTTGAAACAGTTGATCCTAATAGAACACAGCCTAAAAATTCTGAATTTGTTTTCTCAGAAAATTTAGTCATTAGACTTTTGTCGGTCTTAGAGAGGTGTCCATTTAAAGAGAGTTCACATACTTTATAGCAATTCATTGATGCTGTAGTACAATATACCTGTATTTATTTTTTATTTTATGTGATCTAACATTAAATTTTTACTTATTCCTAGTCATTCCTAGAGTTGGTGACAAGTTCTACTGCAAACACTGTAACAAACCAGTCAGCAAAAGTACCTTCTATGAACACCGGACATTGTATGGCGACAGTGCATGTGAAATCTCCAGTGAAAATAAGGAGCTTGAATTAGACTTGGACTCTGATTCAGACAATGAAGTCCCTTGCTGGGATGATGAAGACAGGCAGTTTTTTTCAGAAGGCAACTGTACAAGTGACGATGGTGATGAAATGGTACCAGAGGAATCCTCAGTGGATGAAACTGAAAGCTCCCCTCAACTTGGACAGCAAATCTTGGTGAGTTTATTACATGCAGATATGATTGTTTGGCTGTGAAAAAGCCAAGTTTTAACAATTTTTGCCATGTTTGAGGGTGTAATTTTAATTTTAAATTTTAAATACAAAGAATTGCAACTGAAAATTTCTTTGAAAATCCCAGACTGAACTGTGGTTAAATCGAGTTAAAGTGCTATTACTTTTACATTATTTTGGAGGTGTTACCCACTAGAGGAGAATATGGGTGGGGGGTTGGTGAAGCAAAATACCTGGGGTCCTTGGGTCCGAAGGGGACGTATACAAAACATGGACCCGGGTCCATGGACCACCCCTATGTTTTGTCAATTTTAATGTATACTTTTTTCTGAATTTTTCTGTCAGTATAAAGGATGGACTGCAGACTGAGGATAGCATATAAAACACAGTGTTCAGTTTAAATACATATGGCGTTTAACATCAAGTAGCAACATCAAGATGCAAGGCCTAAGTCCCAAACTACTATAATTATTGGATGCAGACAATCCCATGCGGTTTTCTTTTGGATTCGCTGTGCATGTGCAATCAAGACATACTGATAACACAAAGCCTAGTGGAGTATAAGCAAATATATGCATTTAATAAAGCCACACTGATGAATAGTGTCGGAACGAGAAAAGACTGGTTTTGATTGTTATTGTTTTTAGGTACTTCGTGGATACTTGCGAAGAGACGGTGTTTTCGTTTTGAGCACCGCTCCCATCCCCTGCCCTTCCCTCACCAAGAACTCAAAATGAAAACACTGCTCTTCGTGAGTATCAATGAAGCACCTAGAAACAATGAAAACAATCAGTATGGTGGGTTGCGCATTTGTTTGTTTATACTCCACTAGGCTTAATGTTTTATCAGTATTTCTTGACTGCACATGTACAGTGAATCCAAAAGAAAAGCACATGGGATTGTCTGCATCCCAGAATAAGAGTAGTTTGCGACTTGGCCCAGTCTTTCTTTTTCTACTTTCGTCGAACGAAATCTGTGAGGAGAGCACTAAAACTTGACATCGTAGGAAGTTAAATATTGATGTTGAACTCCATATTTATTTAAACTTAAGACTGTGTTTTATACCCTGTCCTCAGTCCGCAGTCCATCCGTTATACATAATACTGACAGAAAAATTCGGAAAAATTAAAATTGACGAAAATTAGGGGTGGTCCATTAGGTGGTCCATCAGGTGGTCCATTGGACCGGGTCCACAAGGTGGTCCATGGACCGGGTCCACAGGGGTGGTCCATGGACCCGGGTCCATGTTTTGTATACATCTGGTCCGAAGGTGTGATTTCATGAGTTGGCTCAGAGGAGCCTTTGATTTACATGGAAATCAAATTTTTTAGTTGACTGAATCAGATGATACAGACAGGTCTGTGAACCACAGAAATCTAAAGTTACAGTAGATCATTTTTGATGATGCAGCTATTTACAGTGTACTGTAGTTGCAAAATGACATGATGATGAATTTTTAAATTCATCATCCCATCTGCTTCTGACAGCACTGTACATGGATTTTGCCATTATCCTGTAGGCAGAATTGCTGAATTTTCCTGTCTTCCCTGCCACACAGGTGACTTTTGTGTACACTCTCATGATTGCCTGCTCGAGTATCAGTGAGAAAAAGAGGGACTTATTTAAACTTGCAGTCTAGACACATACATTGTACTGAGCATGAATCAATTATTTTAACTGTACCTCATCTGGTGCTGTTTTGTTACTGTTTCTGATGTCCTTTCTCTATATTTTTTCATTTCAGGGGAATGATATAGAGGAGGAAACACAAAGCTTTGAGTATTCTGATGAAATTGAGGATAATGAAGCAATGTGTGGTAAACAGAATGAATCGGAAGGTGATTGCTCAGAATTAAGAATTTTGCTTTTATTCCTGCTTCTGTGGCAGGCAATGTTCAAAGTTGCAGATAGGGCCATTGTTGTACTCTTGAAGTTTTTCAAGCTGTTCTTAACTGGTATTGGGAAAATGCTGCAAGCAGAAGTTCTTCTCAACTTTGCCAAGATCATCCCACAAACATTGTACATGATTGAAAAGAATATTGGCCTTCAGAAGGACAGTTTTATTAAATATGCAGTTTGCCCCAAGTGTAAAACTCTTTACAACTTTGATGACTGTATTCGCCGAAGGCCAAATGGTGAAACTGTATCAGCGAAATGCAGTCATGTGAATTATCCACGCCACCCACACCAAACACAGAGGAGACCATGTGGTTCAATTCTAATGAAAACTATGAGGTCCAGAACAGGAAAAACATTTTTGTATCCTAAGCAGGTCTACTGCTTTAAAAAGGTTACTGATTCACTACAAGACCTTATTAACAAACCAAATTTCATGGAAAACTGCGAAAAGTGGAGAAATCGTTCCACTCAGCTACCAGACGATGTTCTTGGAGACTGTTTTGAGGGAAGAGTTTGGAAAGAGTTTCAGTATGTGGATGGAGAGCCCTTTCTTGCTGTACCAAATAACTTTGGTCTCATGTTAAATGTTGACTGGTTTCAGCCCACTCTTCATGGCTCAGACTCCATAGGTGTCATCTACATGGTTGTAATGAACCTTCCAAGAGAAGAACGCTTCAAGCCTGAAAATCTTGTTGTTGGAATAATTCCTGGACCTAAGGAGCCTAAACATCACATAAATTCTTTCCTACAACCATTGGTAGATGACCTTATTGATTTATGGGATGGCATTATTTTAAACACATCAAACGTCTTTGGAACTCGGGAGATGTTCAGAGCTGCCATCTTAGCTTTGTCAAGTGATATACCAGCAACTCGGAAATGTGGAGGTTTTGTTGGTCATAATGCAAAAAAAGGTGAGTACAAAGATGCACTAGCACTGTAACTAGAATGTTGACATTTGAAAGTGGTAACTAATCAGGCCAAATTGATTTACTTATATACTGGCCAAAGTGGTTAGTGGATGTACAAAACCAAAACTGTATTTTGGGGGGATCAGCCAACTGTGTATGCCCCCATTCTGACATGCAAATATTTTGATTGATGCCGCTACTACTCATGTACATTACATTGTCATCGATAAGCCATTCCGAGGCCGTTGACAAAACCTGGATCGGATCAACCCCTGTAACCCTATCCCTAACCTTTCGTCATTACGTGAGTTACAGGGGTAACGATCTGATCCGGTCCGATCCAGGTTTTGTTGACGCCTCCGTTTCGACTGTAATAAACCTTTGCTCATCTTCTGCAGCAATCCTCAGGGTCCGGCACCAATATCTTAAAGCAATAACACAACAGTTGAACATTTGATATGTCATTGAATATAATACAATAAAGCTGCAAACATTCGTCGACATATAAATGAAAAGAAACACTAAAACACATTGATGCAAACCACTCAAGCGAGTTAACCATATCCATAATCCTGCTGAAGGCTAGCAGTTATGCATTTACCTCAAACGTTTGGAGAGCGAGACACGAGTACCTTCCCGGAGTGCTGCACCAGCGGGGTGGGTGCGATTGGGAAAATTTTTCCCAAGGTCAAATCCCAAAACCGCTTTAGTTAAGGTAAGTTAGAGCGGTTATTTTTGGGCCCCAAAAAATTTTGAAACACAAAACCTCAAACCCTGGGGCACCACCGCAAAAACGCTCCCAGTCTGCCCTTGGGCTCTCAATTTAGACCTGCTATCAGAGGCACAACGAGGCATGGTAAAAACGCATGCCTGATATTTATAATTTATGCAGTAATAATAGTACATGTATGCTGAATCACCAAGGCTTGCCAGCAAAATATTATTATACTTGAATGTTTTTCACAACCTTGTACTGTACATGTAAATCTCATGAATGTAACCACATACCCATTCCATATTTTCAAGAGAGAGTTGAAGTTTGCACCAGTTGGTTTTTTCTTCATAAAATTAAGATTTAGTTTCCCATACATGTGCATTAGTACTTTCAGGATGCAGCAAGTGCTTTAAAGAATTTTTAAGAGCATCATTTGGTGATAAACCTGATTTCTCAGGTTTTGATAGAGAAAGCTGGGAACCGAGATCTAATGAAGACCATCGTGCAGCTGCAGACAAAGTACGCCAAGCCAAAACGCCAACTGAGGCTCAGAAATTTGCCTCTTCAAGTGGAGCACGTTACTCGGCTCTTTTCCAGCTTCCATACTATGATGCCGTCAGATTTGCGTTAATTGATCCTATGCATAACTTGCTCCTTGGGACTGCCAAACACGTTCTGAAAACTTGGATTGAAATGGACATTTTAAATGAAACTGACCTGCAGAGACTGCAGAAACGTGTAAATCTTGTTAAGCCACCGTCTGAAATCGGGCACATTCCAAGCAAAATTTCTGATGGATTTAAAGGATTTACTGCTGACCAGTGGAAGAACTGGGTATGTGTCTACTCACTTTTTGCATTAAAGGGAGTAATACCTAACCGTCATTATGGGATGTGGACTGCATTTGTACATGCCTGTCAACTGCTCTGTAGTAAAATTATTACCAAGGATGAGTGTTGGGAAGCTGATGCGATTTTGCATAATGTTTGAAGCACTATGTGGGAAGAAGAAATGCACACCAAACATGTATCTTCATGGCCATTTGCGAGATTGCATACTGGATTATGGACCTGTATTCTCTTTTTGGTGCTTTTCATTTGAGAGGTACAATGGAATTATGGGAGATTACCATACAAACAATGTTAATGTTGGTATGTACATGTATTTAATAGAACTCTAATAAAAATTTATTATTATATAATTTAATGGACGGTGTCAAGTGCAGGTTGCATTGTTCAGCTTACCCATAACAGTAAGTAAAAGCTTAACCATTTTTTAATACTGTAGCACTGATTTACAGTATTTAGGGTTAAGCACTGATTTAAAACTGGTTAGCTTTTATTTATTGTTATGGGTAAGAACAATGACCTGTCCCCTGAAAAATGCAACCTGCACTTTACACTGTCCCTATAATTTAAGGGCTCCTGGCAAGAACGAATGTCAATAGCTTTAAAATGTGGTGTTGTTGACCCTGGAAAAACTTTTCAAAATGTTTTTTTGTTCTCTATGAAATGGATAAAGTTCAACGAACTGTTCTATTCAGAACAAACAAATTCAATTCCTTGTGCTTTTGTTTCTTAGATTATTACCCCACTGCTAAACAAAACAAATGAGCTCAGTGACTCCATTTTGCTGGCAGGCATTTGAAGAACAATCTGTGTTGAGACACAGTTTGAACTCTCCGGCTGAATCCCAAAAATAAGCCCACCAAAATAGCTTTTGAACTAATATAACCACATGGCTTATCAGAATTTTATGGTATTTCTCTTTGTGTATGGAATGCCTGACCCACCAAAATACAATGTACAGTAAATCATCAGTAAATCAGCTGTAAATCATATCTTTAATTGGTTTTCATTTATTACTTTCAGGTGTTCAAATGATGAGAAAATTCCTTAGAGAGAAAGAGTCGAGAAAGACAGTTTTTCCAGAAGGCATGGAAGAGTTCCGGCAGCTTTTAGATTGTGAAGGCAAGCAAAAGGGAACTTTACTAGAATCAAGTGTCCATCTTCAGCTGTTCTGCAACATGGTCGAATCTGAAACTGGCAACCCAGCTGATGTTAGTCTGAGTAAAACAGAGACACAAGTAGCACTACCACCAATCAAGAGGGATGCTATTGAAGGTCATGATGTGAGGAGACTACAAAAGATGTATGAGACCATGTATGCTGCTGGCAGAGTCCTCCATGTCTCTAAATTCTGTGATAAGTTCAAGCACCTTTTATACAAGGGATATCGTTATGCAGCTGACTCTGCTAGCCACCAACAGGCTTCAACAATTATTGCACAGTGGTTTGATGACTCCAGTAGACCTGCTATTATCAGGGAATTTCTGCAACATGATGTTGTTGTTAAAATGGAAAATGGTAAATCCCAAAGGATCACCCATCTTCTAGCATTAGTTGAATGGTATGCTAGGCATCCTCAGTGCAACAGGTATTCAAAACCTGTGGAGGTTTGGGCAAATTATTTTGAGTCAGTAATTCCAGAACATGCCTATTATGTGCCTGTGGGAAGATTCCTGTCAAACTGTGTGTCTGTGAAATATCAAGTTCCACTTTTGCACCATCAGCAAGAAACCGTTTATGTAATAATTCCATTACCAAACTCAGTTAGGGTCTAGCTATAAAGAGCTTTTTATTTAGAACATGTAAAAAGTGAGTTTTTATTACTACCTGCATTTTGGTATGGTGGTGTTGATATTTGTTAGTCAAAATAAGGTGTGAAAATAGGTGCATGAGTTTAACAAAATACATAACTAGTCTTTCTGTTATCGACACGTACACCTGTAAAGAAAAGCACAAAAATTCCTACTTTTTATAGTGCCCAAGAAAAATCATAGGGAGCCCAAAGGCTTTCAAATGTGAAATCTGAGGTGCCCAGCACTTAAGCTTTGTGCAAAAAGTATGTTTTTTCTAGTCACAGAAGACAAATGTTAGTAGCCTTGGGCCATCTCTCCGGTTGTGTAGCAGCTCTCGTAAGCTACTAATTTCATTTGGCCTCTGTGTCTTACGAGAGCTGCTACATCACCCCATCTCCCTCCTTGCCCTCCGGTCTCTGCAGGAGCACAGCCCTGGTACCACACCTTTTATACATAAAGTTTGTAGTTCCTCAGGTTATACTATTTTCCTGAGTTTGATCCCCAACAACAGGCATTCTAATAATATTCATGATCAGAGAGTTAATACCAGTGATCCGTTTTTAAATGCAAAACATAATAACAAATGTGTTCGTTTGTCTTTTCATAATACTGATTAATAACAACATAACTGAATTTGTTTAGTTAAATTGTTTGTATGGCAAAGTTCAGTTATCATTGAAAAGCACAGACAATTTTGCAATTGTTTTCTGTTCAATCCCTTTATTGTACTTAATTTGGCTATACTATTGTTAATAGTTGTTTACACTGTAATTCGTAGTAATAGTGTTATATTGCCAAATAAATTTTGTGACTTAACAACTGTATGGTGAGTGTGGTATTGACCTCATATGATGGGAAGTCGTCTTTTTATTTATTGCATTGAACTTCTTGCAGGTTCTAAATGAGATTCTCCTAAATATTGCTTGCCATTCGTGTTTCTTTCAATTTTTTTTTTCAGGGACGGGGGTGGTTGTGGGCTTAACTCATAAATCAACAAGCGCTTCTTTCCGGATGCACTTTGCGTAAACAAAGCAAAAAAGATGCTTTATTGACACTTGTGCGATACGTAAAGGAACATACAGTGGAACCCGGTTAATACGGACACCGGGGGGACATGCCATAGTGTCTGTATTATCCGGGTGTCCATATTAAGCGGGCTCTCAGAGAAAACGTCAGGGACACATGTTTTATTGATATAAAGACCAAAGCAGAAAACTTTGTTTAATTTCTTAACTGTAACAGTAACAAGTTCATCCTAAAGAAACCTCACGATCATTTATCATAGTCTCAGAATAAAATGTTTTAAGTATTGTATTGTTATTGAAACAGGCACGACAATGAATTCATTTCAAAAAGTCTGTGACTTTACTTTGTACTGACGCTTTTAGTTTTTGTGACAATGAAAATAGACAGTGTGCCGATAACCAGTGTCCGTAAAGCGGGGTTGACAATATATGAGAGTTTGTGACTCGGGACACAGAAAAGTGTCCGTTGTCCGTATTAACCGGTGTCCGTATAAAGCGGGTTAATTTTAGAGAAAATATATGAACTTTTTGTCGGGACAAACGAAACTGTCCGTTATGAGCGAGTGTCCGTATTAAGCGGGTGTCCGTAGAGCGGGGTTCCACTGTACATTGTATAGCCATATAGAGTTAAAGACGCGTGAACGACAATGCGCAAAGACAGTTAAAGACGCGTAAATGACAATGCATGAAGATAGGTAAAGACGCGTAAAGGACAATGAATGCGTAAAGACAGTTAAAGGCGCGTAAAGGACAATGCATAAAGATGCGTAAAGATACGTAAAGACGCGTAAAGGACAATGCGTAAAGATACATGTACTGTACGTAAAGACAGTTAAAGACGCGTAAACTGATCAACCCTTTCAAAATCTGAGACAAACGCCGCGTTCACCCGCATAGAACACCTGCAGAAAACGTTTTCCTATTTTTAGGTGTTGATTGGCACTTCGAAAACCGGAGATAAACGCTGCGTTCATCCGTTTAGAAAAAGGGCAGAAAAGGACATATATTAGGAGAAACAAAGCGTTAACTGGCGTTTTCCTTGCGTTCACCCAAGGTAAACGGCGATCGATTTACCGAACGTTCACCCAAATCGGAAAATGAATGTACATGTAAAACTAATAAAAACTAACTAAAATTTTAAAACGAACAGACTAGAACGAATTTAAACACGCACACAAGTTTCAGTTCTCTCGCAAAGAAAGTTTTTAATTAGTAGTTTGTCTGATTTAAAAAAGAAACCATACCGTTAACTACCACACTCTTGACACGCCGCCATTAAGGTATTCCTGGAGGCTAAAGTGACTGTTTCCGATTTGTGTGATTTTTTCACAGCTCAAAATTTATCTTAAAAGGAATCTGTATGCCAAATTTCAGGTCAAAATAACAAAACGTTTTCGAGAAATGGACGAGTAAATTTTCGTCTCTAGGGCTGATTTAGCGGGAAAAATACGACGCCATACTGCGCCGAAAACAGTTTTTCTCCTGCTGTGGAACTCCCCAAGGATGGTTGTGTTGACAACTCGCGCAATATAAAACCTACTCGTCTGACATTTGAAACCCTCTTTCAATGATTATGGCGGCAGAACGAACGATCGGCGAGCTGGATGCGGCT
Source organism: Dendrophyllia cribrosa (assembly GCA_024195265.1). Classification (NCBI taxonomy): domain Eukaryota; kingdom Metazoa; phylum Cnidaria; class Anthozoa; order Scleractinia; family Dendrophylliidae; genus Dendrophyllia; species Dendrophyllia cribrosa. Next base: position 29,481,125 of record JAJLRJ010000006.1, read on the forward strand.
TTTAAACAGAGCGGGTAAATGAATTTCCTTTATATAGTTGCATTGTTTTTTTCCTGTACTCTACATCTATTAGCTTTGTTAATCAAATATGTTTGACTTCTAGTTTCCAAGGATGTCCTCCTGGCCTCGCGGGGCTAATCCGCGCATTTGCCCTGAAGGAAAATGAGACGGCGGAAGAAGGCCGAAGGCGATTTTACCGCCGTATTTTTGGTATCTTGTGGGTAAGTTCCCTTGCAGATTTATATTTTGAAACGTTTCTATGGATTCCTGGAAAACGATTGCAATTATATTTAAGCTACCTTTCCTTCCTCTTATGATGCGAGCTGATTTATAGTGCATACTGTTCGTCGCTTTGTTGTTCCACGTGGCGGGTCTCGTGTGCGGTTTATTCTGTTTATTGTACTTCAAAGACTTCGCTCTCTTCTTTTTGCAATACAAAACGGAACCCAACAAATTTTCTTTTTACGTACAATTATAACAGACTAGGTATGAACACAATTACATGGCCGTTTTTCTGTTTGGTCTCATGCGTGTCTCACATTGCCAGCTTGTCATGATTGTCCCGATCGGCTTCTCATCCATACAAATGCATAAACTTGTAAACAATCAAACATAGTATATTTCACGTAACCCTGAACTTACTAATGCCGCTTTGTTATTCCTCCAACAGTTTGGAAACAGAGTTGGCGCGGGGAAATTTCGGGGAAAGGCGCTACCAACTTATGTATATCCCGAATGCCTCAAGACCGCTATTCGGGACAGAATTGACCAGAACCTGCGGGATTACCCGAACCCTCAAACAAGTGCAGTGAGTGTTTTTTTTGGGCTTATCAATAAGGAACAACTCCTCCATCCACCCCCAAAAAAGTATCTTTATAACTTCCCAAATTAAAGGATGAAAAAATTGGCAGTTTTCCACAAGGCACCCGAGTATTTGAGGATTTTCAATTTATTTTTTTTCTCATTTTTCGAGTAGCATTTATAAGCTTTTGTGGGACTCCTCCATGTCACATCCAGTGTTGTCAGTTCTAATTGCATTTATTTTGTGTTACAGGTCTACAAGGTTACAATGAGGGACCTCAAGGAAGCCAAATGGCCAGGGCAAAAATAGAAATAAAATAGCATTGTAAATTTATTTATGTTTTGTTGTTGTTGTGCGGTTCCAGAAAATATTCATACTTAATTTTTCCTTGGAAGATGACACAAGATGGGCAGAAACATAAAACATATATCATGTATTACGATAACCTGGATTGCTTTGAGGGGGGGTGGGGGGGGGGGGGGGGGGGGGGGGGTTTAAACCAAAAAAACCCTTAGATGGATGTATGAAGATCTTCTGGAGCCACACATGAATGATATTGGATGAAAGTGTAAAGTTTTGTACCAAAAACATTGGTATTGACATTTTTGTTATTGTTTGTTATTATCAATACTATTTTCAAAATGTGTACTTATTTTTACTTATGAAAACAGTGACATGTAAAAAAAACTATTGAGACAATCAAAAATATATGAAACCATTTCTTTGATAATAATGGCTGGCTGCACTTATGATCTTGTTAGAGCAGACCCAATGACTGACTACTACATTCCCAAGATTTCATTAACTATGCAAACAAGATTGCTCTGTAAAAGCACAACTGCAGAAAACTACCCAAAGAATTTTTTAAATACACCAGCCACTGGGTTTGCTATTTATTTCTGATGACTATCACTTTGAAATGGATAAACACTGGCTGAAGCACAGTTCTGTTGACTGAAATGACCAGTTATAGTCTGAATGCAAATACAGTGAAATCCCGATAACTAGAACCCTCGATAACTCGAACCTCTCGCTAACTCGAACCAAACTTTTTTCCCTTGGCTAAAGATTACTTGCAAATTTACCCTCGATAACTTGAACCTTCGCTATCTCAAACCAAGTTTTCCTCTCCCCTGGAGGTTCGAGTTATCGGGATACTAGTGTATGGCGGTCAGGCAATGTTTTGGTTGGCCAAGTTTTCATAGAAATTAATGATATCATGCAAACACATGCTGCTAAGTGTATCATCTTGTAAAGTTTGAGCGTTTTTTGATTAACAGTTGTAAAGTTATGGCTCACTGAAATTTTAACAATTTGTATGATCTTTATCATTATCCAATTGCTTTTCTTTTCTTGAGAACCTGTCCAAGCAAAAAATTGTCGGGCGGCCATATTTGCATTCGGTGTATTACAAGCTTCAATTCATTTTTAATTTTTTTGAATTCGATTTATGAAAGGTTTTTGGGATTGTGAGGACAATCCTTATGCGATTTGCGACTGTGTGTCGTGCTATTACACCATTTGCATTTTTTGCCCCCAAGAGATACTACAGCATTTTCTGGAGCATCAACTGTGGCTGTTGAAATTTCAGCCTGAGCGGTTCCCTCCTCAATGGCAGTCTCTGCTAGCGAAATCGCCTCACTCTCGACAATTTCAGTTTCCTCTTCGTCTTCCCCATAACTATGGCGTATTTGGCATGTCTTCACATATCTTTTCCTATGCAACAAAATTATAACATCAAAATAGAGCAGTTTTCAATTGAGTGTTAAAAGAAATTTTGCAAGTGCTTTGGCTTTGCATTTCTATGGTTTGTGAGTTACAAAAAAATCTCTGATTGGTTTTACATTGCTATGGTTTGTGAATGACCAAAAAATCTCTGATTGGTTCATTACTGAGTTACTTGACTGTTTCTATTGGTGAGAGACTATGAATCGGTTTTAGGACAATCAATGAAAACTGCTCTATACTGATCTGTGCAACTGAATGCAACTGATTAATTTCCAGTCACCAAGTCCCTGTTTCTATAAACAACTACAGCCATCAATTCCGGTTCAAGCCAAGCATCTTACTTGAACCTGCAGAAAAAAACTAATATTTACCTTAATGCTTGCTCCTCTGCGCGATTTATCTTCCTTTGCACTCTTTTCCTTATTCCTGCATCCATCTTGTACCGTTCTAACCTCTTCATTCTCTCTTCATTATCGTGTTGACACTTTTGAAAAAAAGATAAAAACAGTTTTTAGCGATGGCTGTGCACATGGTAACAAGTCAAAGTTTATCTGCCCTTGATGATGTCAATTTCAAAACCTACTGACATGATTCAATAAGAGCTCAAGCTGTAAGGAATAGATACAACAGAGAGTGGGTGCACTATGGTTTTCTAGATTACGTGTACCACACCTGTTTTCCAAATGTATCTTATGTGTTTGCGGTTTTTAGACCTCACTGTCTTGTAAAACTAAAATACAATGTATTCTAGCATGTAACACAATCAATAACATACCAATTCCTGAATTCCACTGAGGACTGGAAGGCCCATTCTTGAATATAAGTCCACTATCCAGTGGTATTCTGGACCCTTGGTTTTGAAACACCAGGTCATGTTTGCTTGTATTAGACCGAGATTCGTCGAAGCTTGATAATGCTTCTGGTGAAGATTTGTGTCCTTGGCCCTAAATTTAGTTAAAACACTGAATGTGGACTCGGGAAGATTGGAATGTCCTTTCCCCAAATCTGGCTCAATCACCTGTTCTGCATTTTTTGCCCTTTGAGCACACTCTATCTCATAAGCTAGCCCATGAAATTCACATGTCAGGGGGTGAGCAGAGCGATATGGCTCTCCATGGCATTTCATGTCAGGATAAAACCCATTTTCATCAGCATCGCACTGCTTACAGCTGCACTTAACCAGGGGGTGAAAAGAACAAAACCCCCCCTCCCATTCATGATTGTCCCTGCTGTGGTATTTGCCAAGCACCAGCATGGTTTCCCGGTATTTCTCAGGACTGGTCCCAGCATGGACTAGAGCACAGTAATGATTGCGCTTGGCATTTTGGATAAATGCGGGACCAATACAACCACAAGCAGGTTTGTTCCTTGTGGAAACAAATGTATGCTTTTTGCCGGCACAACAGCATTTCACCGATGTAACTGTAGGAAATTCTGATTTGTGCAAGGCAATAAATGTACTACTAAATGAAGATAGGGACCTCATTTCCTCCAACCTTTTCCCATGTGCCCTCCCCACATGGCCCCCACATGGCCCCCACACAACATAACCTCTGACTCATTTTCATTTGCAAATGAATATCTAAAACCTTTAGCGGATGAAGAGTCTGCGTCCTGCCAATTGACTGCCACATTCATGCCTTCTTCCTTAGCTTTCGCCCACAGCTTCTGGCTAAGGTGGCCCTCTGCGGACTTGGCAGTACCTTTCCACAATTCTTCGTCGCAAATTCTGTCTGCACCTCTCATTGACAGATGCCCATAGTATAGAAGGGCACCTGTGATGTAATTTTTTATAACAAAGGTGCAATTTTGACTAAAATGACCCCTTATTAGCCAGCAACCATCGCAGCATGTTACAGCCCTGGCCCAGCTTCCTATTTGTTCAGGTGAGATCTGTTTCATTTGATGCTTAGCATCATCACACATCTCATCCAAAATATCCTTAATGTGTGGGAGGGCAAGGTCAATGACCTCCAAAAATGGCTTTTCTGAGGTTACACCCATACCCAACCCCCTTCCCAATGTCTTCCTGTAACTGGCATAACCCTGGCCACTAATAAAAAATGCCAGCGAAAGGGCCAAGGACACAATTTGCCTCCTTGAACCAAGGGCAAGTTGGCTGCTCTTGTAGTCAACCTCAGTTTGCCAACAGCCACAGCACTTGAAGTTGAACATCATTGCCCCTCCATATCCTTTCTTCTCACATGCAGTTAGGACAAGCTTTCCTATGATGTAATACACACCAAATAACAGAGTGAGGTGCGGGGTTGCAAAAAATTGGTTCCATTCTTTTCAATTCCTTTAAGAACGAAGCATCAAGGCAATAAGCTCTACTCTTATTCAATGAGGCCAATTCTCTGCAATCCCGCACCTTGGAGTAATAACAAGAGGCCTTCAAAACCTGACGTTTGGGGTCAGGTGAACATAAACAGAGAACTGGAAATAAAATTAAAATAATTTTCATGGAAAACGGAAATGCACTGATAGTTTAAGACTTGGATTGAGTAGGTTTTCCCGAAAGTTTCAATGCAAAAGAAGCATTCAAATGGATAAATTTTAATAATTTGTCATTTGTGGACTGGACAAAAAATACTAATTTGAAAGTAACCTTTTGGACAGTATATACCAACTGTTTTGATGTACCTCCACTTTCTTTTAAAACGTGTGACGGTCAAACAAGAGTGAGGCGTGTTATCCTCTTATACAGGCTTAGAACTATTACCTTTACACTTGCCATTATTCGATGGACATCGAAAAAAGTCATTGAAACTTTCCACGAACTCCACAATGGAAGAGGTAGTTCCAACAAAAAATCCTTCAGAAATGCTGATTCTACATGCAAAATAAGAAAGAAGGAAAGTGACAAACCAACAAACATGTAAGACTTTTGGTAAAGACCATGGCTTTTGTAAAAGAGGAATAATATTTCTTTTATCGGGTTGAATTTGTTGACTTCCTTCACCAAAATTTCACACCTTTGCCGTGCGCAGTATTTGATAAACTTGACACATAAAGGAAATTCGCTTTTAAAAAATAAACAAAACACATACTAACAGCCTCTAATAACTTTCCGAATACATACTCACCCAGATTTGTCATCCACAGCTCTTTGTTTTGACGGGGGTTCGTAGTCTTCATCGGAGTCTTTCTTGTCACACTTAGCAGCTTTTGCCGATTGTTCTGAAGCGAATTCGCCGCTTTCCGCTTTGAGGAATTCGCACAAATTGCCGTCCGCTTCAAGCTTTCGCTCGACATCTTTAGAACTTTTAATCTTCTTGCCTTTGGGATCGACATAAGAAATGTGGACCCTGTCTCCAGTTTGCCAATGCAGAATCTTCCAACCCGCTTGTTCGAGTTTCGCCGTGTCCAAATGCGATCTTGAACCAGCTCCAAAACCTCGGGAATCGTGGAGGCTTTTCGACCAGCCTTTCGGATCGCTGTCTGCCATAGATAAATAAATCTCTCTTTGTAATAAATAAATCTCTTTTTGTAATAAATAAATATCTCTATCTTATAAATCTCTCTATAAATCTTGACTGTATATATCGTTTTCTGTGGAATTCTCCTTGAGCGTTCGAGATGAGTATCGAATATCGACTGATTGTAAACACGCGAGCACACACGCTGCGAAGGCGAGCGAGAGGTGTCGTTGCTAAGCGAACGCATTATCACACCTTCTGATTGGTTTCGCGGGAAAAATAGATGCACAAATATGGACTCTCTAGCCATATTTGGGGGATTATTTAGCGTTATACCGCTGCAAATATGTATTGTGGACACAAACAAAATGGCTGCCACAAAAGCAAAGGGAAAGCGATTGAAAGTGAGCAATTTTGTGAAATTTATGGCTGATTTACGTGCAAAACAAGCAAACGAAGCATAAGGCGAGTACATACAAATTACAATTTCTCCAACAAGATACATCGCAGAGATTTGAAACTTGGCAGGTCTAAACTACATAAATAGAGGAAACTTTTCACCGCAGTGCGCACTCGAAGGCTTAATAACAATCGATTGACTTGAAATTGCTTTTCAAGAAGGTAAATATTTGAATTTTTTGCAATTAAAACTTGTTGAATCACATCTGGAATGCGCACTGCGGTGAAAAGATGAGTTTTTTGCTACTCTAATTGTGTGCCAAATCTTGGAGCAAAAGAATAAATTGTTGTTTACATATCATTGATTTTGTTGAATTTCTTGAGAAAGACCACACCCTTAAATTTGTTAAATTCCAAACATTCCTTTAACTTTTCCAAACATTGACAACTTTTTTTAGAATCTATAGGGAGTAATGAATCATTGGTGTAAAAATGACCTTGTAAACTTATATATTTGTCCAGAAAATATCCCATAAAAAAGTGTCCAAAATTGACCAAATTAGCCTCCAGGAATACCTTAACGTACATAGGCTATGATTTCTCCGGACACGCCGCGACAGAGGTGTCAATGGCACGACACTCTTCGACACGCCACATTTCCCGACACGTCTCATTCCGATCTGGGATTCGCCGAGTGTCATGAAATATCACGGTCCCGTAAATTCCAAGAAATTACTCATTTCAAGCAGTGTATGATTTTTATTTTTCAATAACTGAATCCTTAAGTCATAAATTTCGGCAATTGCCAGACAAGGTAAATTTCGCTACTTCTCGCCCAATTTAGTATGTCACATTTATTGTTCCATCGTGCCTTTCGAGGACCGGTGCTTACCATAATAAATCAAAAATTAAAAAGTTAAGATATTTTCTTTTATAGAAAACATGATGCACCAGTATGCACCACTGGTTTTACGCTGTTTGGGAGAAATGAAATCATGCATATTTTTGCTTTTGTCGCGTAAATAGGAAGATAACGTCGCCTTGTCACGCTTGAATTTGTTAATCGTTAACTCAAGAGATTAACCTTTTTATGAAACGTATAGTGCCCCAATCCTTTCTTTTTAATTAAAAGTTAATTTTGCTTCTTTCTGGGGCTTGGAGAACACTCTTCACAATTTCACGCGATGCAAAATTTAATATAAGCTCAAATACTCAACATGGGCGTCAAAAACGTCCTTGGACTGACGAGGAGACACGTGGACTCGTTATGTATATTTGTTTGTACGGCCCTAATTCTGTTTCTGATGAGTGGCCAACAGCAAGAGATCCAACTTTTCGGAATGCCTGTTCGGATGCTGTCGCAGAAACAGCAGGCTGCCCCAGCAGAGGGGATAAGTTTTGCAGATGAACTCAAAAGAATTGCTTGCATTTGTTTGTGTATTATTATCTTCTATCATTATTTATTGCCTGTGACTTGATTCATTAATTGCCATTAAATTGTGATAAATGAAAAAAATGTTTTCCTTTATTAACATTTTAAGGTGAATCATGCAGAACTAGGGTGCTGAAATACTTAAAGAAAGAATTCTCAACACTTTCAAGGGCAGAAGAATTCTTCAGTGTTGATTATTTCACAGAAGATCCTGTGCCAAATATTGTACCAGTTGCTCCTGTAACTTCTACACTAAAGTCCAGCCAACAAAACCCTGCCAAAATCCTCATGGATTCTTTGTCCCCTTTTTCTTCAGCCCGCCACATGGCAAGATCTCCACGGAGGAGTCCAACATGACAGTTGGGGATGCAATTGTGCACTATATTTAAGAAGATGTCGTTAAGGTTGAAGAAGCAGCTGGTTATGTACTTGTTTCGACAGCTCATAACAAATGTTGTTGGTGACTTTGCTTAAAATTTGTTGGGAGGGATTTCTTGGACATCTTATTGGAAGCAATGTAGACTGTATAATCTTAAAAAAAATCTGGCCGACATGCTGGCAAAATGTTTTCTTCCCCCTAATGGCCAACCTGATGCAACCAGACTACCACCTGATAGGATGCCTTTTGGACTACAATATTCATTTCATTGACGCAGACAACACTGTCCACCTTGGAATGGAGCCACACTATACCAAGTGGCTTGAAACGATGTATGCCCACTTTGGTTACAAGTGACTGTGCTTGTTCTGGGTCCAACATGGCAGTATGAATAAAAAAAGCTGTCAAGTTGAGCAAAAGGAGGTTGACATTTTAGAAATGGCACTACAGGCCAGTGACATTACCTTGTCTGAAGACAAAGGTGTTGTTAAAGACACTGGTGTAGATGTAAGTGGTGAGGATAGTTCTTTATGGCAGAAGAGAATAAAAACTGATGAGGTAAACGAGTCTATGCCTGAGCTTTCAAGTTGCCACAGTAACAATGTGCGAACTCTATGGTCTCGACTAGACCCAGACGATGTGGCTAATATAAATGAGGCAGCAGAAGACCCAAGAACAGTCGAGGAAGCTACAGGCATCAATCTTCAGCAAACTTGGCAGAAACAGAATAGTGGCATTTGTATGGTGTCCATAAATGGACACCATCGGGACTAGCAAGTGTCTGCTCAAGAGATGTCTGCTTATGGGTGGTTCAAAATGTAGTGTTTGTATGTGGCTGGGACCACGACTACAATGTAAATATCCTCTTATGGGAGGTGTCCATTAGTGGAAGTTCGACTTTCTTGGTTTAACAGTTTACGCTTCCTTTGATTTTGGGTGCAGCACATACAATGTTTGACAACAGAGCCAAAGTGATGACCACAAAAACTAAATTTGTGAAATTTTGGGATTTGATCAGATATTCGGAAACAGCATGACGAAAGATGTCTGCTTGCCAAAAATCAGCCTCTTATTATTGCAATTTAGGGGTGAGATATTGGCACTTTTTGGATTTTTAGGACTATTCAATGGCAGGTGCAAAAATGTTGCGTGCATAAATGAAACCTAGATTAAAGAAATGATACTATCACTTACTTTCCTCACTCATTTGTGTTTCAATTATGTTGTGGTTCAATTTGTTTTTAGTTTGAAGTATTTCAAACCAGTTCAATTTTTGTTTTTCTTTGTCTCAGATTATTATGGCAATGGATCTAATTAAAGAAAGAACTGGTTTGAAATAAATCGAAGAGAAAATTTTGAAAACTGAAGTTAACTAAGTCAGGTTTTGTTTTCGTTTTCTACCTGTTTATGATATGTGTGGTCCCAGTATCTGTGAATGTGCCACAGTAGCAAGTAAAAAAATAGTCAATTACAAAACTAAGTTTCAACAACTTTTTTTCATGGGCCAAAGTGAATGTTGCTTCTATTGGAATCCGCCAGTTGCAAAACACGATTAAAGCCAGTGGGTTTTCCAGAGATACAGATATTCAGGTTAGTCACTTGAATGGTAGCCTCCTCGAAGAGCAGACAACATTTTGTTTCCTCAGTTATCTGAAGTATAATTTTGATAGTCTTCTAAATGATTGATCTTTGAGCCAACTGTAAGTGGTCTTATAACAGGAAAGTATTGTCATTTTTTTTGACGATTAAGGATAGGTTATTAACAGGGTGGATTTAGTGGAAATAAAATGGTTACCTCTTTATGCATATGTTGTAGTTCAATTTTATCCTTGGTTCAATTTTGATTTTCCTTTGTTTTATGTTCATTATCATATATATGCATAGAAAAGAACAATGGAAAATCAAAATTGAACAAAGGATAAAATTGATCTACAACACATACATGTACATTTATCAACCCCTTAATCATTCTCTGCAGCAATAGACAGTGACTTTTTTTCCCAGGTAAACCTTATCGAACTTACAAAAAGAAAGCATGAAAAAAATTATGCTTGTATGGGATTTAAACCCGTGATCAGTTCACGGTCATTTTCACATTTGTTTTATAGTCCTAGTGTACAAACATAAGATAATAGCTGGTTTCAGTCATATTTAGTACTAAGGGTGTGAGAAAATACCGACATTAGTTTGTAAGTTTTGATATCTCGAAAACATGTACCTTATCATGCCACAACATCGATTCTAAGTTCTTAGTTTTGATATGTTTTCGAATTGTTAATGACTGTAATAAGGCTTTTGGCGTTTTGGATCGAGTCCCGGATATTTATTTTAACCCCACTCGTTTTGGTGTGCGCAGATCAGAACCTGAATTCTAAGTATGCGAATACATTAATTTTAGTTAATGGACTGAAAGATCCGAAATTGTAATTGTTTTTAAGGGAGTAAAAGGCGCTGCAATTTTATTTAACAGAGCACAATCTGCATGTCCCAGCCGATGGACATCAGTTCATGGCTGCTAGCGAACTTTGAAAGCGGTAGTGAAACCGATTACACTTCAAAGGAACAATTGTGGAATTCTTATTCCGAAATTATGAAGAAGTCTGGAAATGACAATGCGATGAGAAGAGATTCATTCTTTTCTACGGTTAGAGAAGTGCTTGGCCACTACCATTTTAACAACATCAAAACCATTTGAAAAAATGGCAAGAAAATTGGTTACAAGTACTTAAGAGTCATCTCACAAGATGATGCAGTAAGAGAAGGCATCAACATTAATCGTCAAGGAGATGCCGCCGATTCCAATGATAATGGTAGCTTTCTCGATTCCAATTCCAGTTTGAATATCGCTAAAGACGAAAATTGAACAGCAGTTCTACTCACAGAAACCTATGAAGATGGGGAAGGAGGTGATGCAATTGAAAATGAAAGCCATGTTAAACTTTTTCCTGAACCACAAAATGAAGATGGTATATCCAGTGGCTGTGAAGAGAAAAGAATGCGCTACGACCCTGCAAAAATCGGACCAAAAAAGAGACAGAAGAAAACAAGTGATAGTCTGAAGAAGATGAAAGTGAGTCCCTCCAAACATCGGCTGGAGAAGGAGAAAAAAGAGAGACGAATGAGTAATGAAAGAGATTTTAGAGTTAACGCAGAATCAATAGCAAACGGACGTCATTGTGTTAGTCAACATAGTGCGTCAAGTAGTCTCAAACCTTTGACGAAGCACTGATCAACAAGGAGTGAGTTATTGAATTTGAAAAATCCTGGTCCCCTTTTTATGAAATCATCGGACTGGATGTTAAACGAGACGGCCAAGTGGTCGGAGAACGAAACGGGAATGATGTTACATTCTTTCACGTGTGGAAGTAAATGTTTTGACACCAGCCAGTAATCAAGCCTACACTGAATAGTTGATGATTGGTGATGCCAGGTGAAAAGTGTCTCATTAGGATGAAATTTTCTCCACAGATCAACTAAATTGAAAGAATTCGTTAGGCTAAGAATGCAATCTATTAATTGTTTCTTTTGTTCAGTGGGTCGCCCCCCCCCTTTTTATCCTTGGGTGTTAGGCAACAATTCATATCGCCACCAATAATAATGTTTTCATCGGCGAATTTTCGTACACGCAGTTTTAAAGATTCAAAAAATTCCACTTGGGTTTTCATATCGTTTGGGGCATAAACATTGATAAAAGTGAATCTGTAGTCATCGATTTTAGCGCACAGAACAATTTCTCTGCCCCTCTTGCCGACCTCAACATGTTCCAAATCAACGGCGAGCAATGAGTGAAATAGGACAAGAGTACCGCAACTATGCTTTGTGCCGTGACAAACACCGCTTTACCGCCCCATTCGGCCGACCATATTTTTTCTATATCTCGAGAACTATAAACCTCCTGGAGGAAGATGATTTGGAACTTTCGCCCATGCAGCCATCTAAAAACTTGCCTCCTTTTACGCTCATTATTTAAGCCTCTGATGTTTAAAGTGACGCAAGATAAATTGATCGCCATGAACAAAGCAAAGTCACAGGAAATAAACACGGATACATACCTCCTTCCAAATTTGCGCTGATAAGCGAACGGTCTTTTGTGATAGAGTGGAATCCAAGAGTGGAATCCAAGAGTGGAATCCAAGCATGGCCCTACTACTTTGAAGCTTTCCTTGTCTTTCTAAAGAGCAAATTATCCATCGAGAAAAGCAAAGCCAAATCGCAAATTAATTCTTAAATAACTATTTCCTTGCTTTCGTTCATGTGAGCATTCGAATCTAAAGATCTATTTAGACGGACACTCTAAAAAATAAATGTTATTTAAAATTTTGATTGAAAAGTATTTGTAAAAAAAAAGTATTGTAGCTGTAAGTGTAACTGTGATGTAACTAGTTTATGTAACTTAATTAGGTGTAACTAATTTAGTGTAACTATGCTGTAATTATCTTTGTAACCTACTAACAAGGTTATTATACAATATTTCTGTAAGTAACTGTCTTGGAGAAAAATAATAAAACTAAAAAAAAAAAAAAAAAAAGATAGTTAAACACGAAAATGAAAAAAAAAAAATCTCTTGAACGGCGACTAACTGAGAAATTCTCGAAAGTTTTTGACGACATAAAAGAGCAGGTGAAAGAGGATCTGAAGGAAGAAAAAGAAAAGATACAAGACATCAATACAAATTTTTTACTTCTTGAAGACGAATTGAGGTCAAAGTACATCAATCTCCAATATCGACCGCCAGGGCAAAAAGGGCAGCCAAACAAGCCGAACTACATCATCATCAGCTAGAGAGGCCGCGAGGAAAGCTAATCTTGCCAAATTGAAAGTGGAACAGCTCAAAGAGAAGGTTCGATTAGAAGTTGAAATCGCTGCTCAAAGGGCCGAATTCAATGCGCAGATGACGATTAAGGAAGCAGAACAAGAGGCCGAATGGAAGGAAAAGGAGGCTCAACTGTTGTTGGAGGAGGCAAACGAAGACGAGGCGATTAAATTCAGCGAACGTATGAAAGATTTTGAAGACCATGCTCCGAATTTAGTGGATGCTAAAAATGTCAAAATGAAAGAGAAGCTGGACGAAATTAAAAAAGTCAATTTCTCCCAAAAGGATGCAAGTACGAAATTTAGCACTCATGGCCAGCCCAGTCCAAATACTTCCAAGAGGAAGCATTACAGGCATTGGGAATGTCCCATTTGTCACAAAACTATGGCAATCATACGCCAGCATGTGATAAACATGCATGTAAAGAGGAACATGCACATACCACTGACGCAGGCAGAGGCCATCATACAAATGTCTTATCACGGGAACAGAACACGCAGAAATAAATGTAATCAAGGGAAAGGAAGACCAAAGGCAATCTGCCCTGTGTGCAACCGAGTTCAAAAGTGCCTAATGACCCACCTCCAACGGTACCATAAGCTAAGCTAGCAGTCGTCAGAGTACCAAACAGGACTTTCAAAAGATTTAGCTTGGGATTGCAAACTCCACAGCAACAGGCAAAGGAAATGCCAAGAAAAGGCAAGCGACTCAGACTCCGATTACAGGCCACCAGAACAAGTTAATGAACGGGCACAAGATATCCTTTGTCTATTGGCAGATGATCTGCCAAGTAGCGAGACCTCATTCTCGTCCCCAGAGCTCCATGATTCTTTTTAAATTGCATCTTGTGTAGCTCTGGTAACGGACAAAAATTTGAATTTTTTTTGATTGGCCATTTAAAAATGAATGCACAACAAGGTAAACATTTTTACCCTTCTACGCATAAGGTTTTACTTCCGGTTGAATTTCAAATGTTGACTTTGATGACTACATCAACAAAACCAAGATCGTTTCAATTTCAGCACAATCAACGACCAATGTCACCCAGTTTTGTTTGGTTTAGCAGGTAAGATACCAGAAAACTTAAACGATCTGGAAATTTTACAAACCAAATACGATAGACACTATGAATATATAGCACAAGGAGCAATAATACGCTCAAGAGCAAATTGGTACGAATACGGGGAGAAAAGTAATAAATATTTTTTGGATTTAGAAAATTCCAAAAAGAAGAAAAGCTGTATTAGAAAGTTAGTGGGGGCTAACGATGAATACATAACGTAATGTAATTCGTAGTTGTTGTATTTATTATTCAAGTGTAAAAAACTAATAAAAGTTAATAAATTACAAAAAAAAGGTATACGGCTGCTAAATTTCAAAGTTTAAAGGGATCTGATTGTCACTAAATATGAGCGATTCGTTTCCGAAAATAATCAGTGTGTCTTGAAATACGAAGCTATAAGCGGCCACGAATATTAAAGAAGTATGTTGCTTGCTACAGGGACGAGTAAAGAGAGAAAGAAATCCTGAAGCAAGCAAGAAATATTACCACTAGGTGACCCATTTTAAATAACAACAACACGAGGTTATCAGCACTCTCGTAAGGAAGGAAGGGATTGGAAAGGTACATAATGGATGTAGTAGGCCACAAGAACACCAGAGCGGGCCCAGCACCATTGTTCATGAGCAACCACCTCAACAGCAACAACAAGGGGTACATTACTTATCCAATGGACACTGTATTCGTTAAGTGCGACACTGGCAAACCATTCAAGGAAGGAAAAATAGGCAGGAGAATGATGGAATGGTGGGCTAAGGCCAAGAATATCAAGGTCTCTAGTACGCAAATGCGAAAAATGGAAGCGTCCACCCTCCACAGACACAAACAAGCGTGCTGTCCACAGTTTGATGACTCACAGGGCATCAACAGTGGAGAAATATTTTATGATAGACAATCTTCACGGGGTGGCCGAAAGGGGAGCAATGGTCCTGAGAAGAAACACAAGGTTACGCCAAACGTTCCCGTTTGTAATACTAAGGTTTTTCTTCAATTATATTAGTTTACTCATTTTTCAAACTTGTATGACTTTCTGACTCTCGGGAGGGCCCAGAAACCATTCAAAATATCTAAACTACTCCAATTATCATTTCCTGGTCCATCTTGACCAAACACAGACCCTCACTACCCAAAATTTGACATCTCCATATATGGTCGGAATCACTTTGCTACCACTCTAAAACATCATTTTCAGGTTCAATTTGACCATACACAGACTTAGATTGCATTATTGCAAAAAACAATCACGTACAAAGTAGAAATAAAGTTAACATGTACAAGATTCTCAAGTTAACAATCTTTAGAAAAAAAATATATAATTCCACGCAAATTTAAAAAATCATCCTAGCTTTTAAGTTAAGGTAGCCCAAAACGAGTAGGCAAATCAACCACAAAAGTGGGCAAAACAACCAACGTTGGCAAATCAACCACAAAAGTCGGCAAAATAACCAAAAAGGTAGGCAAATCACCAGGACCACAACCCTAACCCTAACCCAAATCGTCTTTGGCACTTTTCCCCCTTTTACTCCCATTCACGGTCGTCTGAGTCTTTGTTCCACTTTGTTGCAATTCGTTAAGTAGCCTGAATTAATAATATCCATGATTTCAAGCTGCTCTTTGCAAGTGATGCCATTCATTCTGGATAAAAATAATTTTAGCTATTTGGTAACCTTTAAAAAGTAGCCTGCTGCAATTTTTTTAGGCCAAAGATTCCCCGTTTTAAAGATTCCCCATTCCCTATTTTAAAGATAGCCGAAAAATTCGTGTTCAATAATTTGTCAATCACTATTTTAAAACTGACGTTGAAAGACAACAATGAACGAAACGCCCATAGCGTTGTTCATCCACTGAACATAGTATACATGAACATGGGTATTAGAGGCAGCAAGGGAACACTGAACAGTCTGTGGAAGGGAAGGTGTAAGTTTTAAGACATAATTTAAGCACTCATTTATTTCTTAAGTAACGCTTCTGCTAAGACGGAAAAACAAATCGGTATCCGAAGAATGTCGCAGGCAACTGCATCTTAATAGCACGACCACTATCTGAATTCTTTAACCGAGAAAGTGTTTCAAGGCCTTCTTCATGCAGAAGCGTGATGACAAATGGCCAGAAAACACCAGTTAGATACTGAAAGGGCAACATTAAGGAAACTTGTCAACCAATACTTGCTGGAATTTCCCAATGGTGTAAAATGCACTTACATTTACACCCACCTACCGTCCAATACTATGCTGGCAGGGCTGTGCAACCTGTATGACGAGTTCGGATACTCAAATTTTGAGGAGTTTACGTCATTCCTTGCCAGTGTAGAAAGAGTCACAACTGTTTCAATGAGTGAGATGAGGGCAAAACTGTTGCAGCACCAACAGTACATGAAAACCCAATTTGCCCATCAGGTGCAGAGGCATTCCCCATGTTTAGAACTGTGAATGAACAATGCATTTGCCTCCTGTTCCCAGCCACACAACAAGTTTTGTCAAGATGCATGTGGTCTCTTTCATGTATGCAAGCAAGTTCAGGAACTGTTGCCCAGTGTCTTGAGTGTCAGCGAACTTGAAAGCCTGACAGAGGAACTGGACGAACTCATGAAAGTTCACACACAGTATGCTGCACATATTCTGCGAACACGACAAGTACATTCTGGACAACCTGTAACCAGGCGAGCCTGCTGTAATTGTCAATTACAAGATGAAACTGGAACTGGGCATCAGATCACGTGAAATACAGAGGGGCTGGTATGGAAAGCAAGGAAAATACTTACACGGTTTCCTTGCTACTACCCAAGTCAGTGAAACCGAGAGGAGAACCGAAGTCATCAACCTCTGGAGTGAGGACAGAAAGCAAGATGCTTGGTTTAGCCAAAGTGCAATGGATGTCGGCTTCCAGGATGAAGAAAGAATTCCCAGGCTTTCAAGTGTATTTATTTTCTGGTGAGCAGTTATTTCACGTTTTAGAATTAAAAATAAGCGATACTAAAACATGAGGTCTTGATGACAGCATGTCGTCATTATCAAAATAATGCTATATTTACAAGATTTGTGGCGATAATTTAAAATGACGACATGCTGTGATCGAAACGTCATGTTTTAGTATTGCCTATTTTTATTCTAAAATGTGTTACAAAATCTTCAGTTATTAGAAGCATTCATGTCAATAAGACTAGCATGTATTTTAAAACTTTGCATTATCTTCATTTATTATTTGTTACTGTAATATTTTTCAAGCTATAATTTCAAGGATTGTGCAATTCGCAATGGAATACGGTACCTAAAAGGGACTATCGACCTTTTTTGTCAACATGCAAAATCTCCTTCCAGAATACATATGTTTTCTTAAGTACTAATTGGGAGAATTTGTGAAAAGTCAAAGTAATTTACCTTTGAGTTTAGGGATAATTTCCTTTTCTCTTGATTATTACTGATCATAATAAATATTGTGTCCAGGGAGAAATGTGATGCTACATGTAGTTACATGTTGTGGCTTAAAAAAGGGTTTGTTTAAAGTATTTGGGTCATAAATGTACTGACATTGATTGAAGGACCTCAGTCAGCCACACCTTTGCTACAAATATTGCTTATGATCTGGAATTCATGAACATATTGGCTGTACAGAAAATAGATAAATTTATTTGATCATTGTTTGCATGGGGCTGAGATTACAGCAATATTTTTGTCAGCTGGACTGTTTACCTTTTGTCATGCTTGGAAGTGCAGATCCTAAAAAATAACAAAGGTGTGACTGACTGAGGTCCTTTAACATGGGATTAGTACACAGCAGTACACTTACTTGTACACATTGGTTCAAGTTTTAAAAAACCAAGAATTTCGAATATTTATTGTAAATAATACTATTTTAAAGCATACTTTGTAATATTCTAGGTAGACAATGGTCCTTCTACACTGTAGACTTCCATGTTTCAAAATTCAGGAAATTAGAAAACAAAAATTGTAAAATCATAAAGAGTGAGTACCTAATGTAGATAGTAAAAATCTCTATTTGTTTCAGACAATGGTCCACACTACCACAATACAGGATTTATCCTCTACTTGGCTGAAGTAAACAAAGTGTTCCAGCTGACCCTAGTAGAGTACAACAACTTTGAGGCTGGCGAGGGAAGATCTAAGTTGGATACCCACTTTGCCCATATCAGTCATAAGATTGTTAGATGGGTAAGAGTGGGTAACAATTTAATAACAGGAAGTCAGTTGGGAGAACTTATTGGGGTATGTATTTTTGAGTGATATAAACACTTCAAAGCAGCTGAGTAAGTTTCATAATAAATGTTTGAATAAGCACCCCTCTTATTGGCCAATTTTGAAATAAGCCCTCCACCCCCCTGAGTGAGGGCCCCCTCCCAACATCCCCCTTTTTCTTGAGTAAACTGTTGCCTTATCACTCATCATCTTTAACAATCATCAGTAGTTCAGAACAGACACATGTACCAATGTTCTTGTAAACAGATTTGCCCTTGTTTCACTCGGTGAGCCAAAAATAATTACAAATACCAAATGTCCTGCTTTGTATAATACATGATGCAGGGCTGTCACAAGTAGCTGGCTGCCAGCCAATTTCACTGCCTACTTCATGGGCTTTTCTTCTGATTCTCTAGAAAAAGATGGCAAAATCAGCTGCCTACTCCAACAATAAGGCTACCTACTTTAAAACTGTGTGACAAACCTGACTCACAGGAACATCTCGCCATGCTTTGGCTAAAATTAATAACTGTCCACTCTCAAACAAGTGCTTCTGACAAAATGTGATTCCCTGGAGTTAAAAATAACCACAAATTGAACATTCTACAGTAGCTGCCTGCTATATTGTAATTCCTTTGTGATGAATTAATGGATCAAAGTTTGACTAGTTAGTGAGATAAGTTAACTGACTTGTACATGTAAGTTAACCAGCTAATCCACTGAAAACATGGATGTTGATTAAATGAATAAAATATGTATTTTGTAGTCAATAAAGAATGTCACCTGCAGAAAACTTCCCACTGACAGAAGTAAGGCACCAGAGAAGCTTGGAACTCTCAAAGACATTTCACTTTTTGGGAGCTTCCAATTTCCAACTTCTGGCCCAAACGGTGGAGGACTTGTAGTGCAGTCACTTGCAGGCATTGGAAAAGAGATAAAAAAAAAAACGTAACAGCAGCTAAAAAGTGTAGCTCATCGCACAAGTCTGATTGCGGGTGCAACAGGTGCAGTGTCCTCTGAAGAAATGCCTCTCCTTCAGGGAACACTAGTTAGAAATGGAAATGGAAATGGAAATCAGGTGTACAGTGTCCGGTTTGTCCAACACGAGATGGAGCACCAAAGGAGTTAAGATTCTTTTGAGATAGTTGGAACCGATGAGTTTAAGGAGAACCTTTTAAAACCAGGCTTTGGTTTAAAAAGTGGTGGTGCAAAACGTACAGTGTTTTCACTTGAACAAAAGGAGGTCATGATAGAATTTTATAACCGGCAGACAAACCATGGAATAAGAGCAGAACCTAAGGAGTGCATTTCAACCATGAGGGAGAGAGGCCTGGAACCACTAAAGGAAAGCCAGATTAAGAGCTGGTGGAGCACATACCACCAAAAGTGAAACAGGAAATGGAGAGTATGGCTGCAGAGATCCAACATCTCTGCAGAGCACCTCCAGGTGGAAATGTCAATCCATTTCCCTCCTCAGCATCTGATCTGACATCCCATTCTGGTTCTTCTGTCACAAGCCCAGCAACAGCTCTAGCCCACTATCCAGCATCTGACACATCTACAGCAGCACCCACGCTCACAGCACCAGCACCCACAACATCACCACCTCTAAGACCTAACACTTCATCTTCATCAGCACCTGTTTCAACACCTGTGAACACACCATCTGTGACAGGAACTGATGTTGGATGTGGCATGACAGAGTGGTTGTTTCCCAGCAATACCAGTCAGTCAACTATTGATGGCAGAAATGGTAGTAACGCATGCACTTTCATCGCCCTCACCTTTGGCTCCATTTATCACCAGTCCAGTTTGTCTGCACAGGCTGTTGGACAACCCCTTAATGTGCAGTGCGAGGCAGCTGTAACAGAAGCTATCAGGACTGCAAATGATATTCATGAGTTGTTTGGAGGTGAGGGGATTAATGTTGCTGTGGATGATGCGATTGCTGCAGCTGGTGATCTTTCGTGTCAGTGGGATTTCACATGAGTACAATGTGTTTGGCATAAATCCGCTGGATCAGTTTGCTGCAGTGATAGACTTGATTCTTCAGTGGAAGCAATCATTCAATGTCTGGTTAATGACAAGACAGTGCTTATAATTGTGGACATTAATGGAACTATAATGTTAATTGACTCACATTCAGAGCCATCAAGGACAATCATTGTCAGCTTGGTTCAATCAAATGCTAGTCACAAGTTATGGTGTGGGTCTCTCTATTTGCTCTCTGACTACAGTTAGTTACTTTTGAGCAAAAAACAAATTCTGACACTACTATAGTCAGATCCTCTGCAAATTTTCAAGACTTGTTCTTTTCACACAATTTCATGCAAACAAGTATGTACATGTACACCATACAGGGGTCAAACTTTGAAGATTGAGTTTTATTTCTGGTATCCATCTAAGGAAAAGTTGTATCTTCTTACAGGGGTTTCAATAACTTTTGAAGTACAGGTGTAACTGTGTTAGAGCTAGCTAAACTAGGCAACGGTTTGAATTGAAATGCATGCATGTACACTGCCATTCTCCCGCTTCTAATGAAACCACTGTACATGTACACAAATGTTTATTGCATGACTTTTACATGAAAACTTTGCAAAATACACTGTAATACTCTATTTCATACCAACAAATTTGGGTTCTGATTGGTTAATTGTGTTGTTTTGCATCTAATAATATACATGAAAAAATTACTCAATTCTGATTCGCTTTGAGCAGTGCAGTTCAAGTGTAACACCAGTGCAGATTACAAATCAAAATTCTCGATTCTGATTGATTGAAAGACAATAAAAAATAATATAAACCAATCAAATCGTGTAAAATGATGACGTAAATTTTGCGCGGAAAGATTGAAAAAAGTTTCAATCTCGAGTGAGAAAAAAATGGCTGCTTTGGCTACCGATGAAACTATAGAGGAACTCCGAAATGGGTCTAAAAATCCAAACACCAGCAAGAGTATGTCATTTTGGTCGAGTGTGTGGAAGACATGGTGTGAAGAAAAAAAACATTGTTTTAGAAATCGAGGAACACGAGCCGGCTGACCTGAACAAATTACTCGAGAAATTCTACGCAGAGGTCAAAAACAAAAACAGGGAAGATTACGAGCCGGACAGCTAGAGAGTTATGATTGCTGCCCTCAACAGCCATTTAAGGTGGTACTGGCGGCTGAAGAGGCTTTTGGATTGCAGCGATTTTTTTACAGGTCAAAGATAATTTTTAAAAAAATGCATACACCAAATTTTAGGCCAGGATAACCAAACCCTTTTCAGATATGGACAAGCAAAGTTTCGTTTCTAAGACTGTTTTCGCGGTAAAAATACAAACACCATACTGCATAGAATGCAGTTGCGTCCTGCTGCGGATCTCCCAAAGGATGAACTTGTTGACAGCTCGATCAAATAAAACCGTGTAATTTGATCAAAGAATCAACAACATTTAGAACAACAGGTCTGTTATATCTTTATTTTGATCTAAAAGGAAACATCTCTCAGGCACGTACTTGGGGTAAACTTATTCTAAATCTGGGATAAAATGCTTTTAGGGACGAGCAGGATTTGTGCTAAGCCTGTCACCTCTTATAACAACTAAGTCAGAGTCCACGGAGAGGGAAGCATCTGCCTGTGATTTCACTTTTTGGCGCAGGCTCCAGCGTGGGCTTACATTTGTATGTGTTACTTGAAATCTCTTGAAGATCCCTTCATCTCTCAGTTCCTGCTCTACATCTTTAGCACTTTTAACTGCTTTTCCACCAGGGTTTATGTAGCGAAAGTAAACCTTTACTCCCGATAAAGACGATCATTTGTCCTGTGTTATTGTGTAGCCAGCTTCCTTCGACTTAGCAAAATCTAGCACTATTCTCGACTGCGAGCCTGAACCACGAGTCTCGTTACCCTTTTCTGACTTCTCCTCCGTCATGTTGTAACCACTTTTTCGGTGGCATCACTTCAATTTTTTCCTTTTTTAAACTATTCGCTCTGATCTATGCGCATTTTCTTCGATCGCTCGTTTCTTCTGTTTGATTTCTCATATTTCATGCCATCACACTGTTGGGGTTCTGTTGCAGGTTCCGTCGCTATGCAGAGGTGTCATTGTTTACAATGCCTCTTCTGATTGGTTTTGCGGGAAAAATAGCACCCTGTAAAAGGAAAGAAGGGCCCAAAATTGGGCCATTTTCGACGTTTTACCGCTGGAAACTATTATTGTAGACACCAACAATATGGCTGCCATTGAAAATAGTTCGATGTGAGCTTTCAGAGCGATTTCTTTGCAGTTTTATAGCTTGATTTTGTGCAAAATTGGACGGATTCCCAGCATGCATGAGACGAAAATCAAGATATTTCCAAGAGCTTTAACACAAAGCTGTTGAAATTTGGCAGACTTAACAAACACAAATGCAGCTATCTTTCCTGACTTAGCCGACATGTATCGCTACTTCGGATCGATATTACGGTATGTCACGTGAATGGTTTAGAGAAGTTCAATTATTTCTTGCAGGATTTACATTTTGACATCGGCTAAGTCACAGAAGATTCCTTTTATTATAAGTATTCAATAGCAAAAAGAAGAAAGCTTTTAAAAGAAAGGCAAGGGAGAAAAAAAATAATTTTGTGAGTCGCCGACCTTAAAACATGAAGACGACTGGTGCATTTAATCTCCATCAAAACAAACAGAAAGCCAGACGACAACTTGTGGTTTAAAGTACAACCGATGGGGGTTAACAAAATTAATGCTATGATGAAGAGCATTGTCGCAGATACCATTCTTGAAAGCACCAACAAAAAGTTCACCAACCACAGCGCTCGCAAAACAGTTGTAAGCAAGTTGAAGAAAGCAAACATCGAGCGGTCGGGCATAAGAACATCCAGTCCATAGATGACTACTATGAAGCCAACGAAGATGAACAGCGCAAGCATTCGTATGCATTTTCAAGGAGAAACAACTCAATGTTTGGCTTAAACCAAGGTTCTTTATCGATCAATCCAACAATGATGAAAGCCCAGAATCAAAATCTGTTGAACACTTTCATTCAACTTTAAGAGCAAGTCTCCAAAGTCCAGTCATTTCAAGTGTGAAGCCTATCAAGCGCCGTCGATTCCATATTATCGAGTGATTCAGACTCCGATTAAACAAAGACTTTTTGCTTACTATTTGCGTTAGTTTGGCTTGAAATTCTTTATATGAAAGTCTTGTACATCTTGTTAAAAATGTTTAATGTGCAAACGAAACTGTTGAGTATTATGGACTGATCTTCATCAGCCAATCAGTAAATAAAGTGTTAAATAAGTGTCAAATGCTCACTTCCTGTCTGAAGATCTTCACTTCATCTCGGCAAATTTTTTCATGTATAATTATTTATAAGTAATCATACGGTTTTCCCGTTCAATTGAGGATTAATTTGCACTTGTGAGTTTTTCAAAAAT
>JAJLRJ010000006.1:29505269-29576381 GCA_024195265.1 Dendrophyllia cribrosa
ATCTGCCCTTGATGATGTCAATTTCAAAACCTACTGACATGATTCAATAAGAGCTCAAGCTGTAAGGAATAGATACAACAGAGAGTGGGTGCACTATGGTTTTCTAGATTACGTGTACCACACCTGTTTTCCAAATGTATCTTATGTGTTTGCGGTTTTTAGACCTCACTGTCTTGTAAAACTAAAATACAATGTATTCTAGCATGTAACACAATCAATAACATACCAATTCCTGAATTCCACTGAGGACTGGAAGGCCCATTCTTGAATATAAGTCCACTATCCAGTGGTATTCTGGACCCTTGGTTTTGAAACACCAGGTCATGTTTGCTTGTATTAGACCGAGATTCGTCGAAGCTTGATAATGCTTCTGGTGAAGATTTGTGTCCTTGGCCCTAAATTTAGTTAAAACACTGAATGTGGACTCGGGAAGATTGGAATGTCCTTTCCCCAAATCTGGCTCAATCACCTGTTCTGCATTTTTTGCCCTTTGAGCACACTCTATCTCATAAGCTAGCCCATGAAATTCACATGTCAGGGGGTGAGCAGAGCGATATGGCTCTCCATGGCATTTCATGTCAGGATAAAACCCATTTTCATCAGCATCGCACTGCTTACAGCTGCACTTAACCAGGGGGTGAAAAGAACAAAACCCCCCCTCCCATTCATGATTGTCCCTGCTGTGGTATTTGCCAAGCACCAGCATGGTTTCCCGGTATTTCTCAGGACTGGTCCCAGCATGGACTAGAGCACAGTAATGATTGCGCTTGGCATTTTGGATAAATGCGGGACCAATACAACCACAAGCAGGTTTGTTCCTTGTGGAAACAAATGTATGCTTTTTGCCGGCACAACAGCATTTCACCGATGTAACTGTAGGAAATTCTGATTTGTGCAAGGCAATAAATGTACTACTAAATGAAGATAGGGACCTCATTTCCTCCAACCTTTTCCCATGTGCCCTCCCCACATGGCCCCCACATGGCCCCCACACAACATAACCTCTGACTCATTTTCATTTGCAAATGAATATCTAAAACCTTTAGCGGATGAAGAGTCTGCGTCCTGCCAATTGACTGCCACATTCATGCCTTCTTCCTTAGCTTTCGCCCACAGCTTCTGGCTAAGGTGGCCCTCTGCGGACTTGGCAGTACCTTTCCACAATTCTTCGTCGCAAATTCTGTCTGCACCTCTCATTGACAGATGCCCATAGTATAGAAGGGCACCTGTGATGTAATTTTTTATAACAAAGGTGCAATTTTGACTAAAATGACCCCTTATTAGCCAGCAACCATCGCAGCATGTTACAGCCCTGGCCCAGCTTCCTATTTGTTCAGGTGAGATCTGTTTCATTTGATGCTTAGCATCATCACACATCTCATCCAAAATATCCTTAATGTGTGGGAGGGCAAGGTCAATGACCTCCAAAAATGGCTTTTCTGAGGTTACACCCATACCCAACCCCCTTCCCAATGTCTTCCTGTAACTGGCATAACCCTGGCCACTAATAAAAAATGCCAGCGAAAGGGCCAAGGACACAATTTGCCTCCTTGAACCAAGGGCAAGTTGGCTGCTCTTGTAGTCAACCTCAGTTTGCCAACAGCCACAGCACTTGAAGTTGAACATCATTGCCCCTCCATATCCTTTCTTCTCACATGCAGTTAGGACAAGCTTTCCTATGATGTAATACACACCAAATAACAGAGTGAGGTGCGGGGTTGCAAAAAATTGGTTCCATTCTTTTCAATTCCTTTAAGAACGAAGCATCAAGGCAATAAGCTCTACTCTTATTCAATGAGGCCAATTCTCTGCAATCCCGCACCTTGGAGTAATAACAAGAGGCCTTCAAAACCTGACGTTTGGGGTCAGGTGAACATAAACAGAGAACTGGAAATAAAATTAAAATAATTTTCATGGAAAACGGAAATGCACTGATAGTTTAAGACTTGGATTGAGTAGGTTTTCCCGAAAGTTTCAATGCAAAAGAAGCATTCAAATGGATAAATTTTAATAATTTGTCATTTGTGGACTGGACAAAAAATACTAATTTGAAAGTAACCTTTTGGACAGTATATACCAACTGTTTTGATGTACCTCCACTTTCTTTTAAAACGTGTGACGGTCAAACAAGAGTGAGGCGTGTTATCCTCTTATACAGGCTTAGAACTATTACCTTTACACTTGCCATTATTCGATGGACATCGAAAAAAGTCATTGAAACTTTCCACGAACTCCACAATGGAAGAGGTAGTTCCAACAAAAAATCCTTCAGAAATGCTGATTCTACATGCAAAATAAGAAAGAAGGAAAGTGACAAACCAACAAACATGTAAGACTTTTGGTAAAGACCATGGCTTTTGTAAAAGAGGAATAATATTTCTTTTATCGGGTTGAATTTGTTGACTTCCTTCACCAAAATTTCACACCTTTGCCGTGCGCAGTATTTGATAAACTTGACACATAAAGGAAATTCGCTTTTAAAAAATAAACAAAACACATACTAACAGCCTCTAATAACTTTCCGAATACATACTCACCCAGATTTGTCATCCACAGCTCTTTGTTTTGACGGGGGTTCGTAGTCTTCATCGGAGTCTTTCTTGTCACACTTAGCAGCTTTTGCCGATTGTTCTGAAGCGAATTCGCCGCTTTCCGCTTTGAGGAATTCGCACAAATTGCCGTCCGCTTCAAGCTTTCGCTCGACATCTTTAGAACTTTTAATCTTCTTGCCTTTGGGATCGACATAAGAAATGTGGACCCTGTCTCCAGTTTGCCAATGCAGAATCTTCCAACCCGCTTGTTCGAGTTTCGCCGTGTCCAAATGCGATCTTGAACCAGCTCCAAAACCTCGGGAATCGTGGAGGCTTTTCGACCAGCCTTTCGGATCGCTGTCTGCCATAGATAAATAAATCTCTCTTTGTAATAAATAAATCTCTTTTTGTAATAAATAAATATCTCTATCTTATAAATCTCTCTATAAATCTTGACTGTATATATCGTTTTCTGTGGAATTCTCCTTGAGCGTTCGAGATGAGTATCGAATATCGACTGATTGTAAACACGCGAGCACACACGCTGCGAAGGCGAGCGAGAGGTGTCGTTGCTAAGCGAACGCATTATCACACCTTCTGATTGGTTTCGCGGGAAAAATAGATGCACAAATATGGACTCTCTAGCCATA
This sequence comes from Dendrophyllia cribrosa, assembly GCA_024195265.1. NCBI lineage: Eukaryota > Metazoa > Cnidaria > Anthozoa > Scleractinia > Dendrophylliidae > Dendrophyllia > Dendrophyllia cribrosa. Next base: position 29,508,451 of record JAJLRJ010000006.1, read on the forward strand.
TTTGGGGGATTATTTAGCGTTATACCGCTGCAAATATGTATTGTGGACACAAACAAAATGGCTGCCACAAAAGCAAAGGGAAAGCGATTGAAAGTGAGCAATTTTGTGAAATTTATGGCTGATTTACGTGCAAAACAAGCAAACGAAGCATAAGGCGAGTACATACAAATTACAATTTCTCCAACAAGATACATCGCAGAGATTTGAAACTTGGCAGGTCTAAACTACATAAATAGAGGAAACTTTTCACCGCAGTGCGCACTCGAAGGCTTAATAACAATCGATTGACTTGAAATTGCTTTTCAAGAAGGTAAATATTTGAATTTTTTGCAATTAAAACTTGTTGAATCACATCTGGAATGCGCACTGCGGTGAAAAGATGAGTTTTTTGCTACTCTAATTGTGTGCCAAATCTTGGAGCAAAAGAATAAATTGTTGTTTACATATCATTGATTTTGTTGAATTTCTTGAGAAAGACCACACCCTTAAATTTGTTAAATTCCAAACATTCCTTTAACTTTTCCAAACATTGACAACTTTTTTTAGAATCTATAGGGAGTAATGAATCATTGGTGTAAAAATGACCTTGTAAACTTATATATTTGTCCAGAAAATATCCCATAAAAAAGTGTCCAAAATTGACCAAATTAGCCTCCAGGAATACCTTAACGTACATAGGCTATGATTTCTCCGGACACGCCGCGACAGAGGTGTCAATGGCACGACACTCTTCGACACGCCACATTTCCCGACACGTCTCATTCCGATCTGGGATTCGCCGAGTGTCATGAAATATCACGGTCCCGTAAATTCCAAGAAATTACTCATTTCAAGCAGTGTATGATTTTTATTTTTCAATAACTGAATCCTTAAGTCATAAATTTCGGCAATTGCCAGACAAGGTAAATTTCGCTACTTCTCGCCCAATTTAGTATGTCACATTTATTGTTCCATCGTGCCTTTCGAGGACCGGTGCTTACCATAATAAATCAAAAATTAAAAAGTTAAGATATTTTCTTTTATAGAAAACATGATGCACCAGTATGCACCACTGGTTTTACGCTGTTTGGGAGAAATGAAATCATGCATATTTTTGCTTTTGTCGCGTAAATAGGAAGATAACGTCGCCTTGTCACGCTTGAATTTGTTAATCGTTAACTCAAGAGATTAACCTTTTTATGAAACGTATAGTGCCCCAATCCTTTCTTTTTAATTAAAAGTTAATTTTGCTTCTTTCTGGGGCTTGGAGAACACTCTTCACAATTTCACGCGATGCAAAATTTAATATAAGCTCAAATACTCAACATGGGCGTCAAAAACGTCCTTGGACTGACGAGGAGACACGTGGACTCGTTATGTATATTTGTTTGTACGGCCCTAATTCTGTTTCTGATGAGTGGCCAACAGCAAGAGATCCAACTTTTCGGAATGCCTGTTCGGATGCTGTCGCAGAAACAGCAGGCTGCCCCAGCAGAGGGGATAAGTTTTGCAGATGAACTCAAAAGAATTGCTTGCATTTGTTTGTGTATTATTATCTTCTATCATTATTTATTGCCTGTGACTTGATTCATTAATTGCCATTAAATTGTGATAAATGAAAAAAATGTTTTCCTTTATTAACATTTTAAGGTGAATCATGCAGAACTAGGGTGCTGAAATACTTAAAGAAAGAATTCTCAACACTTTCAAGGGCAGAAGAATTCTTCAGTGTTGATTATTTCACAGAAGATCCTGTGCCAAATATTGTACCAGTTGCTCCTGTAACTTCTACACTAAAGTCCAGCCAACAAAACCCTGCCAAAATCCTCATGGATTCTTTGTCCCCTTTTTCTTCAGCCCGCCACATGGCAAGATCTCCACGGAGGAGTCCAACATGACAGTTGGGGATGCAATTGTGCACTATATTTAAGAAGATGTCGTTAAGGTTGAAGAAGCAGCTGGTTATGTACTTGTTTCGACAGCTCATAACAAATGTTGTTGGTGACTTTGCTTAAAATTTGTTGGGAGGGATTTCTTGGACATCTTATTGGAAGCAATGTAGACTGTATAATCTTAAAAAAAATCTGGCCGACATGCTGGCAAAATGTTTTCTTCCCCCTAATGGCCAACCTGATGCAACCAGACTACCACCTGATAGGATGCCTTTTGGACTACAATATTCATTTCATTGACGCAGACAACACTGTCCACCTTGGAATGGAGCCACACTATACCAAGTGGCTTGAAACGATGTATGCCCACTTTGGTTACAAGTGACTGTGCTTGTTCTGGGTCCAACATGGCAGTATGAATAAAAAAAGCTGTCAAGTTGAGCAAAAGGAGGTTGACATTTTAGAAATGGCACTACAGGCCAGTGACATTACCTTGTCTGAAGACAAAGGTGTTGTTAAAGACACTGGTGTAGATGTAAGTGGTGAGGATAGTTCTTTATGGCAGAAGAGAATAAAAACTGATGAGGTAAACGAGTCTATGCCTGAGCTTTCAAGTTGCCACAGTAACAATGTGTGAACTCTATGGTCTCGACTAGACCCAGACGATGTGGCTAATATAAATGAGGCAGCAGAAGACCCAAGAACAGTCGAGGAAGCTACAGGCATCAATCTTCAGCAAACTTGGCAGAAACAGAATAGTGGCATTTGTATGGTGTCCATAAATGGACACCATCGGGACTAGCAAGTGTCTGCTCAAGAGATGTCTGCTTATGGGTGGTTCAAAATGTAGTGTTTGTATGTGGCTGGGACCACGACTACAATGTAAATATCCTCTTATGGGAGGTGTCCATTAGTGGAAGTTCGACTTTCTTGGTTTAACAGTTTACGCTTCCTTTGATTTTGGGTGCAGCACATACAATGTTTGACAACAGAGCCAAAGTGATGACCACAAAAACTAAATTTGTGAAATTTTGGGATTTGATCAGATATTCGGAAACAGCATGACGAAAGATGTCTGCTTGCCAAAAATCAGCCTCTTATTATTGCAATTTAGGGGTGAGATATTGGCACTTTTTGGATTTTTAGGACTATTCAATGGCAGGTGCAAAAATGTTGCGTGCATAAATGAAACCTAGATTAAAGAAATGATACTATCACTTACTTTCCTCACTCATTTGTGTTTCAATTATGTTGTGGTTCAATTTGTTTTTAGTTTGAAGTATTTCAAACCAGTTCAATTTTTGTTTTTCTTTGTCTCAGATTATTATGGCAATGGATCTAATTAAAGAAAGAACTGGTTTGAAATAAATCGAAGAGAAAATTTTGAAAACTGAAGTTAACTAAGTCAGGTTTTGTTTTCGTTTTCTACCTGTTTATGATATGTGTGGTCCCAGTATCTGTGAATGTGCCACAGTAGCAAGTAAAAAAATAGTCAATTACAAAACTAAGTTTCAACAACTTTTTTTCATGGGCCAAAGTGAATGTTGCTTCTATTGGAATCCGCCAGTTGCAAAACACGATTAAAGCCAGTGGGTTTTCCAGAGATACAGATATTCAGGTTAGTCACTTGAATGGTAGCCTCCTCGAAGAGCAGACAACATTTTGTTTCCTCAGTTATCTGAAGTATAATTTTGATAGTCTTCTAAATGATTGATCTTTGAGCCAACTGTAAGTGGTCTTATAACAGGAAAGTATTGTCATTTTTTTTGACGATTAAGGATAGGTTATTAACAGGGTGGATTTAGTGGAAATAAAATGGTTACCTCTTTATGCATATGTTGTAGTTCAATTTTATCCTTGGTTCAATTTTGATTTTCCTTTGTTTTATGTTCATTATCATATATATGCATAGAAAAGAACAATGGAAAATCAAAATTGAACAAAGGATAAAATTGATCTACAACACATACATGTACATTTATCAACCCCTTAATCATTCTCTGCAGCAATAGACAGTGACTTTTTTTCCCAGGTAAACCTTATCGAACTTACAAAAAGAAAGCATGAAAAAAATTATGCTTGTATGGGATTTAAACCCGTGATCAGTTCACGGTCATTTTCACATTTGTTTTATAGTCCTAGTGTACAAACATAAGATAATAGCTGGTTTCAGTCATATTTAGTACTAAGGGTGTGAGAAAATACCGACATTAGTTTGTAAGTTTTGATATCTCGAAAACATGTACCTTATCATGCCACAACATCGATTCTAAGTTCTTAGTTTTGATATGTTTTCGAATTGTTAATGACTGTAATAAGGCTTTTGGCGTTTTGGATCGAGTCCCGGATATTTATTTTAACCCCACTCGTTTTGGTGTGCGCAGATCAGAACCTGAATTCTAAGTATGCGAATACATTAATTTTAGTTAATGGACTGAAAGATCCGAAATTGTAATTGTTTTTAAGGGAGTAAAAGGCGCTGCAATTTTATTTAACAGAGCACAATCTGCATGTCCCAGCCGATGGACATCAGTTCATGGCTGCTAGCGAACTTTGAAAGCGGTAGTGAAACCGATTACACTTCAAAGGAACAATTGTGGAATTCTTATTCCGAAATTATGAAGAAGTCTGGAAATGACAATGCGATGAGAAGAGATTCATTCTTTTCTACGGTTAGAGAAGTGCTTGGCCACTACCATTTTAACAACATCAAAACCATTTGAAAAAATGGCAAGAAAATTGGTTACAAGTACTTAAGAGTCATCTCACAAGATGATGCAGTAAGAGAAGGCATCAACATTAATCGTCAAGGAGATGCCGCCGATTCCAATGATAATGGTAGCTTTCTCGATTCCAATTCCAGTTTGAATATCGCTAAAGACGAAAATTGAACAGCAGTTCTACTCACAGAAACCTATGAAGATGGGGAAGGAGGTGATGCAATTGAAAATGAAAGCCATGTTAAACTTTTTCCTGAACCACAAAATGAAGATGGTATATCCAGTGGCTGTGAAGAGAAAAGAATGCGCTACGACCCTGCAAAAATCGGACCAAAAAAGAGACAGAAGAAAACAAGTGATAGTCTGAAGAAGATGAAAGTGAGTCCCTCCAAACATCGGCTGGAGAAGGAGAAAAAAGAGAGACGAATGAGTAATGAAAGAGATTTTAGAGTTAACGCAGAATCAATAGCAAACGGACGTCATTGTGTTAGTCAACATAGTGCGTCAAGTAGTCTCAAACCTTTGACGAAGCACTGATCAACAAGGAGTGAGTTATTGAATTTGAAAAATCCTGGTCCCCTTTTTATGAAATCATCGGACTGGATGTTAAACGAGACGGCCAAGTGGTCGGAGAACGAAACGGGAATGATGTTACATTCTTTCACGTGTGGAAGTAAATGTTTTGACACCAGCCAGTAATCAAGCCTACACTGAATAGTTGATGATTGGTGATGCCAGGTGAAAAGTGTCTCATTAGGATGAAATTTTCTCCACAGATCAACTAAATTGAAAGAATTCGTTAGGCTAAGAATGCAATCTATTAATTGTTTCTTTTGTTCAGTGGGTCGCCCCCCCCTTTTTATCCTTGGGTGTTAGGCAACAATTCATATCGCCACCAATAATAATGTTTTCATCGGCGAATTTTCGTACACGCAGTTTTAAAGATTCAAAAAATTCCACTTGGGTTTTCATATCGTTTGGGGCATAAACATTGATAAAAGTGAATCTGTAGTCATCGATTTTAGCGCACAGAACAATTTCTCTGCCCCTCTTGCCGACCTCAACATGTTCCAAATCAACGGCGAGCAATGAGTGAAATAGGACAAGAGTACCGCAACTATGCTTTGTGCCGTGACAAACACCGCTTTACCGCCCCATTCGGCCGACCATATTTTTTCTATATCTCGAGAACTATAAACCTCCTGGAGGAAGATGATTTGGAACTTTCGCCCATGCAGCCATCTAAAAACTTGCCTCCTTTTACGCTCATTATTTAAGCCTCTGATGTTTAAAGTGACGCAAGATAAATTGATCGCCATGAACAAAGCAAAGTCACAGGAAATAAACACGGATACATACCTCCTTCCAAATTTGCGCTGATAAGCGAACGGTCTTTTGTGATAGAGTGGAATCCAAGAGTGGAATCCAAGAGTGGAATCCAAGCATGGAACCCGCCGAACCTTCACACGAGCATTAGAATTAATAAATTGTATAAGTAAACAAGTAAAACAGATATACTGGTACATACAAACGAAAAAACTAAAGAGCCCTTTTCGGCTCGATCCCAAGGTAAACAAATCTCGATTGGTCTTTTAACTAAGACCGACTAACGAAAGCGGACCAAAGGGAACGAGCAGAGAAAATGAGACAAAAAAAATTAATTCTTACAATGCTGACTCTGTTAAAGAAAGAACTTTTGCTGGTAGATATAGGTTGCGAATTATGGCCTATACAGCTGCCCATTTATATACAATGTATCATAAACTAAAGTTGCAGTGTGTCCCTTCTTCTTGGCGTCTTTTAAGGTTGGTAAGAGAAGCTTTCTTTTGTCCACGATCTCTTTCGGAAAGTCACGCGCGACCGCAAATTTGGTATCACGGAGATTCTTGGCCTGACCTAAAACAAATTCTTTGTCTTTGTGATACGTGAATTTCGCGATGAGCGGTCTCGGTTTGGATTCAGTAGGAGTGGGCTTTCCAATGCGGTGGACGCGTTCGAAAGAAATATCATCTACGTCTTCTTTGCTTATTTTGAGCTCCGCAACCATGAAATTCCGCAAAATTGTTTCAGAATTTTTGAAAGACTCGTCCTTTTTCTCAGGAATATTAAAGAAATTTAAGTTGTTGCGGCGACTGTGACTTTCCAGCTTAATTGCTCTTTCCTTTTCATATGCTGCTTGTTTGGTTAACGACTTCACACCTTCCTTGAGCTCGTTGATCGCTACATCTTGTACGGCCATCTTCTCCCTTAACTCTTTAATAGACGTATGAGCGAATTCTAAGCTGGCTTCCAATTCCTTGTTCTTTTCTTCAAGGCTTGTTTGCTTTTGCTTTAGTTCTTGGATGTCTTCAATGCAGCTTAATACGCTGTCAAACTTTGCTTTCATCTCTGCGATTGATTCCGCCATATTGTGACAAGATTCACAACATTCTTCACAGCAAGATTTGAATCTTTGCTTCTTTTTCTTCTTCGTTTTCGGGTCGTAGAGTCTTCCTTGGTAGCAGCTTCGTCATCTGACATTTTTCTCGGCTTTGGGTACCGCGAAGAATGTAATTACATGCTGTTAAAGTCGGAGCGCATAACAGTGCGTCCGAACTCTTCGACAGTCGCCCCAGTTGTGAGTGCCTAAAGCTTGCTGTAATCATAACCTCGATATCCCACAAATTGAGAAATTCCGTATGCATGGCAACATCCATTTGCCTGCACCGGTGCAACCAACAGTTAAGTGCCTCCCACTACAGAATAAGCCTTCTTCTACTCAATGGTGGGGCCAAGGCACTTACACTGGAATGTTGCACCCATCTTGGGTTCTCAATGTCACATTCATCTTCCATAAAGATGCAAACTAAGGCAGCTTCCCTGGGTAACACAAAAGCTACAACCTGGCGTGAAGACACAACGGCAAGGACTCTCGAGATCTATTTTCTTGAACAGGTTTTAAAGAAGCAGACCTCTGTAGAAGTAGAAATCTCCTGTCAGAAAGTTGAGAGCTATGATTACTATGAAGAGAGTGTCTATTTTCTCTTTCAAAGCCCAAGATATTCAACCTTAAGAGAGAAATACTTTAATCAAATCTACCAACACTTGTCGAATATTCAAAATACATCCTCAATAGAACGAAAGTATCAAAGAATTGATGAACTCTTCCAATTATTTTGTTAATATACTTTTAATGAAAATGATATCTGCGTGTTTTGTATTACATGATAGCTTAATATTGTGAAATCAAAATTATTAATTATTTAATATTCCTTTACTGTCTTTTGTTGTTGTTAAAAAGTAAGCTTTTGCAATACTGTAATTCAACATGGTCATGCAAATAAATCAATTTTTTACATCGTCCATGCCGAATGTTGTTCTTTATTCGAAAAGACCAGACTAGACCAGACCACAGCACGCTTATTTCCCCCCGGCAAATGGTTGTTGATGCTGTGAAAGAAATTAAGAAGGATATTGTACACTACAAGTAAGAACACAGTCTTAGTTAAATACCCTTTTGCTTAATCATGTTTTTTTTTTAAAGAACAATGGTTCTACTAAGATATTAGTTGAAGGGCTCCATACAAAAAAAACCTTGAGTGACTTTTTGGCAACTTTTACTAAAATTGTACGTTTTAGGCCTTAAAGGGGCAGTATCACGAGGTTCCACGCGCGGCACTGTTCACTATTCTTGCACCGGAATTTTGGACATATCACTGTTAAAAGTGATTTTTTCTTTCTTCCGGCTATCAAAACGGATTTTTTGATTCAACAAATACCTCCACTTCTCAACGGCCTTTTTGAATTTGCGGAATCAAACTTGAAAACTGGGCCGATGTTTTCAAGTTTCGACCTTGTGATACTGCCTCTTTAACAAGCACAGTTTTGTAAAATTTATGACTTAATTATTATTGTCAAGGTACTTAAAACAGATCCAAAATAAGGGGAAAATTCACATCTTTTGGGCCTTAGGTCACCCTACGTTTCTCTTCAAATATATATATTTTTCTTTTTGAAAATAGAAGATTTATTTGAACTGGTTGAAATCCTTTCAGTCATTTTGGCAAGAAAGTCAATGCCGCAAGATTGAAGACAAATAGATCAAAGGCTGCTAAGAGGCAACCTGTGAATAAGAAATACTAACGTGTAACGCAATATTGCGGTAAGCTTATGTTTTCCCACTGACAGGGTTCAATATTTTTTTAAAATTTAACGTAAGGATTTTTGACAAACAAAAAAAGTATGGTTCATCACTTTCAAATTGTTCAGTCCGAAGAAGAAAGGAAAAAAATGAAAAAAAAAACGACGTTCTGGGCGAGGTTTGAACTCGCGTCCTTCAGCTGTCATTCCGCGCTTTAAACCACTTGGCCACCGTGATCACTGATTTAGAACAGGACGAATTTAATTACTTCAAGGTCGATACGCATCAAAACGCATGTCTCGGTTGAAAAATCCTTTATGATCAATTTTAATGTTGCATTAAAGACTCCAAATGCGAAACATCTTTAAGCTTTTGTTGTTTATCTTAGTTTACAACAATTTAGTTATTGTTATCGCTGGATTCACATTATTCTTGCAATTAAGTCAATGTTAAGTTGCATAAGTCAATGTATTTTCCGCTGGTATTCCAAGTAATTAGTACTGCTTGTTTCGCTTTCACACTTGCCACACCCTGCATTGTCCGTTCAGATATGCAGATCATCTGATTGGTCGGTTTTCTAGTACTTATACAGTGTGCCGCTCACTGAACTCCATTCACGCTTGCGATCCACACAGTTTGTACAAGGTTATTAACTAAGCAGTTTGTCCATTATTATCAACCACCCCCATTTACTGTATTTATGCCTACTGACAAGCCACTAAGCAAAGAATCTTCTTCAGGGCACCGTTCATCAGAAAGAAGTGAGCCGGCTGATGGTAGCGGAGGCAACCCGGTTGTCGTAGATCAAGTCTTCTAATGTTCAAGGATTACCTCGAGAAGAAATTGGTCAACATCCAGCAGAAGAGTAAAATCGACAAAGAGGTTGTACAGTTAAAATTCAAAGGGAATCAGAAGCAGTTTGAGCTTAACGCCAAACTAGATTTCATCATTGAAAGCATTGAAGTCGAGAGTAACCGTACGGAACCGAACATAGCATGTGTTAAAAAGCTCTCTCAAGAAGCCAGACAACTTATCCGCAAAAGACAAAAATTAATAAAGATCGCCGACAAGAGTAAAGACGGCAGACAAGTTGGCGTCTGGCTCCGAGGATGAAAAACGCCCCAAGAAAGCAAGAGAGGTGGCGAGTCGGAAAAGGCGTCAGAAAGAGCAATTTAGTAATGATCGCGGCAAAAGGCCAAGAACGTCGATGGGTGCTGATAATCAGCCTTTTCATGGCGAGATTTAAAAATTTTTATCCTATCACACTGCCTTTTTATTTTACTTTTTGAGTTCATATCCTCTTGGATCTGCCCGCGTATCCTACCATATTCCTTGTTGTGCTTTATTTGTATTACGGGAGTTGAAGAGTAAAATAATTTATGTTCACTTGAGTGTAGCGAATTACATGTAGAATGTAAATGTATTTTCTGCTGGTATTCCAAGTTATTAGTACTACTCGTTTCGCTTTCACACTTGCCACACCCTGCATTGTCTGTTCAGATACACAGATCATCTGATTGGTCGGTTTTAATATTAATAATAATAATAACATAATATAATATAAAAATATTTTAATATTCACATTTTACATTTTTACATTTTTCTAGTACTTATACAGCGTGCAGCTCACTGAGCTCCATTCACGCTTGCGATCCACACAGTTTGTACAACGTTATTGACTACCCCCCTCCTCCCACCCCTATTCTACAGATTGTCCAGTTTTGTCATTTTTCCCTTAGGCCGTAGAGACACTTTAGCGAGTACTTTCGCTGTTTCAAATGTGGAAAGTATGGACATTGGGCTAAGGATTGCAGATCCACCTTTTGACCAGGAAGCTGCCAGTATTCCATATGCAACAGTTATCCTGGACTCTCCTACCACAAGTCAACAGGAAGCCAATCAACTCAATACCAACCAAATACCAAGCACTGTTGACGACTTGGCGCAGGTAGAAGAACTTGTAGAAAAATATGAGCTTGAAAGTGGACAGTCTTTAGGCGAAAAGGGTAACTTGAAGAATAATCTAGAGTTTTGGAGGTCCATTGGCACACCACATTTTATTTTAAGGACCATTGAAAATGGTTACGAATTACCGTTCATTTATAGCTTTCCAAGGTCTGTAAGGCTAAGAAACAATAAGTCCGCTCAACTTCATGCCGATTTTGTGGACCAGGCAGTCCTTGAGCTTGTTAATTCTGGTCGTATTTGTGACCCTCCATATGACTTTGATGCTAAAGGTGATAGCACGCTCACAACACGCTTCCACTTTAAAACAAAGGAAATCAGTTTTAGCACGCTTAACCCATTCACACCTCAACCGCCCGTAACCGCCCGTGCGCGACAACCCCCGAATTCCCTCAACCGCCCGTAAAAATGGCGGATGGATTCGCTCCTTTCCCTACTCCCCCTTGGTATTTTTTTGTGTTTTGTTGTCATGGAGATACAGAAGGGTAATAAACCAATCATTTGCCGTCTTTTGCGCATTTTTTGACAGGTGATGAGAAGCGCCACGAGGTCGGGATTTTCCCGAACGAGCGCGCTCATCAAATTTCACAAAACAATGGCTGCTTGTTCAAATATTGATCCAGATGTCGCGTCACTTTTTGGGGACTCGGGGGATGAAGAAAGCTTTGATGGGTTCGGTGAGGGGGGTAGAGATAGTAATAATAATTCGGATATAGATTTAGATGGCCTAGAGGCCGAAGAAGACGACACTGGCCCTCAAGTTCCACAAGTTCCACAGCCTGGCAATGACACGGACGATGAAGAAGAAGAAGCTCGGTGGACTGCCCACCTCATCGATATTCAAGTACCTCAGTTCCTGGCGGCGAGTGGTGTTAATTTAGTCTTAAATAATCCCAATGAATTAGATGTTTTTTTAAATGTTATAGGCGATGATTTGTGGGATATAATAGTCGAGGAAAGTAATCGTTATGCGCAGCAAAAGCTAGGCGATCGATTCGCAAATTTTCGTCGCATCACGCGCGCGGAATTAAAGGCCTTTATTGGAATAAATATAATTATGGGGATAGTGCGGCTCCCAAATTATGCTTTATTTTGGTCCAAGGATGATTTTTTTTTTAGCTCAGTACCTTTACTAGAACATTTAGAGACAAACGGTACTTATGCTTGTGCTACCGTTAGATGTAATCGTAAAGACTTACCGCGATGCGCCAAAGAAAAATTGCGCCCAGGAGAAAAGGTCGTTAGTCAGAAAGGAAACGTAGTTTTTACCAAATGGCATGATAAGAGAGATGTTAGTGTTCTTTCCACAAATTGTAGTCCTTTAGCCGTAGATGTAGTGGTAAATAGGCGAAACCAGCAAGTCTCGAAGCCCGCAGTGATAGATTTGTACAACAAGAACATGGGCGGTGTCGATCTCGCAGATCAAATTAGGCAATATTATTCTGTAGGTCGCTCTCCGTATAAATGGTATAGGTATCTGTTTTGGTTTTTAATCGATGTTTCAATTTGTAATTCTTTTCTTCTATATAACAACTATCGACAAGGGCAAGGGCAAAGTAAAGTAAATCAATTACTTTTTAGGACCAATTTAGCTAAACAGTTGATCGGGGGATTTTCATCTGTAACTTCGGGGCCTCATTCAGTTAAGCGTCGCAAGATTGAAAATTTGTCGCTCTCCCCGGCAAATACAGATAAGCATTTCATCGTCAAAATTGAAGGGAGAAAGAAAGTTTGTGTTCATTGTAGGAGGGTGGGTAGGAAAACAGAGGGGGGGCGTTCAGTAGAGAGTTCGTTTAAGTGTCTGCAGTGTAGCGTAGCGCTTTGCAAAACTTGCTTTCACGATTACCACGCGGCTTGAAGCTTTCTTCATAACTTGAGTCCTCTTATATACAAGCATCCGATTTCACGTGAATATGTCGATGAGCTATAAATGTAAATACAATATTATTTTGTTTCCTTGGCCTTTATTTGAGCTATTTGGCCGCTTTATTGACTTGTTTGGGTGATTGTTTGGCCGCGGTTTATTTTATTCATTCAATGTGCTAATTAGTTATCGCGTGGCTCAAATTACGCATTTGAATTTTACGTCTCCCATGCACGGTTTTGGTCTTTATTTGGCGATATTTTCGCAGAGTTCGGCTGCTATTTGTTTTTCGATTTTTAAATAAACTTTGTTTGGAAACCCGTTTTGTGTTTTGTCGTTTTTCGCGGTCCATTTACTTTTTCTTGCTTGACGTGAAGAAGCGCTTTTACTTGCCGACCTTTGCCCTTTGCAAAGTTCTTACGTGTCTTCAACTTTTATCTTTTCCCCTGGCCTCACCCGCCCTGAACCGGACTGATCTGAAAAAAAAACTTACATGAAAAATTGGTTAACCTTATCTACAATGCAAATACTATTGATTTTAACTCATTTTCGGCTTATAGCTATGATTGTTTTGCGGTTTTCGTTCAACCTATTCATTATTTATTTTTGCAGTTTGTCGCGCGTCAAAGAAATTATTTAATTTGCTTCGTTCTTTTGCTCTTTTTCAGTGTTTTTTATCCGTTATTGGTCGTTGTTTTTACATATTCTGGCCGCTTATTTATTCTTCTTTAAGATAAACATTGGTTGGTAACCCGATCTCATCTTTGGTTTTACTGCGCATATGGTTTATTTCAAGCGTTCGCGTAACGCAGTATTTTCTCTAAAATCCCCAGGGAATTGACATAGTGTCACGCGCTAAAGTCCCAGGTGTCAATGGGTTAAAGTGTGTCCAAGAGCACACTTCATTAGCAAAATCTTTTGATTTGTAGAACACACTAAAAACAATAAAGCGTGACCTGTCGAACAATGTAGCGTGAGCAGCTGAACAAAGAAGCGTGTTAACCTTCGAAAACAAAAGCTACCGTGCGAGGTGACACAACACTCTAAGCGTGCAAAATGACACAACACTCTAAGCGTGCGAGATGACACAACAAACGTTAAACAGTTGAATAAAATCAATAAACGGATAGCTTAAACTCGTGAGCTTACGTGTAAAAAGTTGAACATAAAACCGTTCGGAATAGAAAGTAGAAAGTCACAAGAATACAGACTGCGCTTCTACAAATTCTCTGTTTTCTTTGTAGTTTCACTTGCCAAATTAAGATTAAGCTTTTCCAAACTCTTAGCCTTCAATTCCAAGTATTCCACAGCGCTAACACATCACAGAAAGTTTGGAGTGTCTTTGGGCTGGGAGTAAACATAAGCCGCGTTTGTTTTCGCGAGCTTTCCATCTATCCATCCGCATGATCTCCGTCTAAGTTAGAAAAACATTCGTCGCTTGATTCTTGCTCATTTTATTAAAGAGCGGGACTGTTGTCTGGCTTGAATCTCGCTCGTGTCTGGCCATAAATTTTCGAACGGGATGGCTTGAATATGGCTCGATTCTCGCTCAGTCAATCCATCCAAATGTCACGGCGGTACCTATGTCTCGCTCTATTCTTGCTCAATTATCGTTTTGTTTGTCTCACTCGTGTCAGCCGAATCATCGCCATGACTTGTCACGTTTGATTATTGCTGATAGCATATTTATTATGGCCTGAATCTGGCTGGTGTCTCGCCGAGAATTTTCGTACGGGGCGCGCCATCGATCGCACACTATGCGTGCTATCGATCGCACACTAAGCCTTACATCGATCGCACACTGAAGCTAAGCGTGCTACCGATCGCACACTAAGAGAAACAAAAGATTTAGCGTGTTAAGCCTTGAAAAACAAAACAAGTGTGCTCTCCTTTGTTAAATCTAGTTAAATATGCGCATATCCGTGTTTTAGGACACACTAAGCGTGTTGTGAGCGTGCTATCACTTTTAGCTTTAAAGTCATATGGAGGGTCACATTTGTAAAGTTAATCAGCAACCCTTAGTAGTTAATCCCTTATCAGTGTCTATACAGCCATGCGGGAAAAAGAGGTTAATTCTTGATTAACGCCACATAGATAAGTGTTTAACTAAAACAAAGGGTTAAATTTGAGGATTGGAAAATCGCTATGGCTTATTTTGCGAAGGATTCTTACGTTTTCTTTTGATTTAAAAAGCGGTTATCATCACGTTGAAATTTTGCAGGAACACCAAACTTTTCTGGGATTTTCCTGGCGGGCTTCCGATTCCAACCATGAATTATTTTATGTTTTCACTGTTCTTCCCTTTGGTTTGTCTACATTCCCTTATATATTCACCAAACTCTTGAAACCATTAGAGAAACATTGGAGAATACAGGGTTTATGTATAGCAATTTTCTTGGACAATGGTTGGGCAACAATTCAGGATAAAGAAGATTGTCATACTAAGGCCCAAGCTGTAAAGGGGGGATTTGTGCAATGTGGGTTTTATAGTTAATGACGAGAAATCTGTATGGGAACCCACCCAAATATTAGATTGGTTACATCATAGTTAATAGAACAAACTGGTTATGAAACTCAGTCAGTCCTTTATATGTTTTTGTTCGTTTGCCTTGACCCTGCACAAAACACAAAAGGTATTGAAATGCATATGAGCAACTGACCAGTAGAAACATTTGCGCTCACACAAACAAAACAATGTCAGGGTCACGGTTCGTTCAACATAAAACAAAGCAGCTTTGTACACTCTTTTTGAAATTTGATGAGCTTCATAACCAGTTTGTTCTATTAACTATGGTTACATGTAGGTTTATCTTGGAATTCTGTATTGAGTACGTTGATCGTAGACAGAAGAGTAACAAGGATTATGAACACCATTGATCATATCATTGAAGCCGATTTTAAAGTTTCCGCTGGAGCGTTGGCTTCCTTTACGGGTCAAATTATTTACACCGGTCCTGTAGTCGGTAATATCGGTAGGATAATGACTAGACACTGCGTCATGTCTACCTTGTGGAAGACCAATGGAATTTTGTATTCTGTCTTGACGATTATTGCAAGGAGGAAGTGTATTTTTGGAAGGATAATTTGATGAACATTAATAACAGATATTGTTTTGTTAGTAAACATCCTAGTTATTTTGTCTATTCCAATGCCAGCATCACTGGATGTGGTGCTTGTATTGGCTTCAACAGCAAGTATGTATGTCACAAAATGTGGACAGAGAACGAGAGTTTACAAAGTTCCACGTGAAGGGAACTATCCGCTATTGAATTTTCATTGCAATCGTTTCTGTCGGTCCTTGAGGGATCGCATATTAAATGGATTACTGATAATCAAACCTGCTAAGATCGACAAAGTGGGCAGCATGAAAATAGACTTGCACAAGATGGCTAGGAACATTTTCAAAAATTGTATCCAGTCAGGATTCATTTAGAGGTACAATGGATTCCTCGTACCATGAACCAGCAGGCTGATTATATAAGCCGTCTCGTTGATCCTGATGACTGGCAAATTTCTGACAAATTCTTTCTGTCTCTCGATGCTCGTTGGGGGCCCCATACTGTAGATTGTTTTGCCAATTTTTATAATCATAAGCTGCCTAGATTCTTTTTGAGGTTTTGTAACCTCAATACAGCGGGTGTAGATTTTTTTCTTCCAGCTGCTAAGTGGAGAGAATTGTTTGGTGGTTCCCCCCATTTCTATCGTTCCGAGAATATTACATTATATGAAATCCCAGAATGCTGTGGGTACGGTTGTCATACCTTTTTGGCCTTTATCTCATTACTAGCCGTTAATTATAATTATTCACAAATATAACAAATACCTTTCGGCCTATGCCATTCATGTTGGGGAAAGAGCTTTTGAGACATGGTAAAAATCTTAATTCCCTTCTAGGAACTGAGAGTTTTATGGGGTATGTTATTGCTCTAAGAATGGAGTTAACAGAGTAGAGGACTTGCTGTATTTACCCACGGTATGCTTGGTATTCATAGTGGCACTGGCCTAAATAAAGGTGACTGCACCTTATATTGTTTGTTCTAGATTGACCCATGTGGCACTGGCCTTTAGCGATAAGGGTGACTGCACCTTCTTGTTCTTGGGCATAGAGCAGTTTATTGGCTTTACAGGCCAAGGGTTGATGTCCTTTCAGTTTTGTATGTTACGTTATGTTGTTTTTTCAGATTGTTTCATCAAGCCATTCATGGGAAGGCTTCTCAAATTTAGCTTCACTGAACATTAATCATGTTCTAAATGTGATGTTGACGTCCAGGGCAGACTACAGCTAAGACTTACCTACGCGTTATTAGAAAGTTAATTGATTGGTAACATTTCCTATAGGCGTTGTATCCCTTTATTTATTTAAAGTGCATCAGTCTTCTACTTCCAGTTCTTCAGTAATTTTAGCACATGCTTCTCTAAAATGGCTGCATTAGTTTGCACCAAGTCTTGATTGTAATCCATTAGATACTGATGTCTGCAGAAATATTATTGAGCCTGCCAAATGCCGTAAATCACAACCAGTTAAGAAAAAGAAGCCTTTTACTACAGATATCATTAAAAATATTCCTGATGTTTATAACAGAGAAGATGCTAATTTTAATTAGGACCTTAGAATTGCTGCCTTATGCTCCTTAGCTTTTGCAGGGTTTTTGCGCTATGATGAGTTGAGCAATATTACATGTACTTCTAAGCATATTGAATATTGTAACGATTACATAAGGATTTTCTTACCCCAAAGTAAGACCGACATATACAGGGAAGGGAACTATGTATACAGGCTGTCCCAAAAGTTCGTTCCTCTGATTTATATTAAAATAACTTTTGATTCACAAGCGATATATGCATCAAAATATCACTGACAATTAATTTAGAGCAACTCGCGGCTCTGAATTGGGTAAAATGGTGGGAAATTTTCGCTCGCGCGATTTATAATCTCATATTTTAGCGCCGGTAAAATGAAAAAAAGGCCTGCTGCATTTAACTCCGTAAGTAATAAGGACATTAAACTAGATTGTTTTTGTGAACGTTTTTATTGAATGCTACATGTATAACAAGAGACAATACAGAATAAAATACAGGCCTGTAAAGTAGAGGAACGAACTTTTGGGACACCATGTATATGAGCACATCCGGAACAAAGTACTGCCCCGTGGGTGTCTTAAGAAGATACTTGCATTTGGCTGGTATCGATGATAAAAGTACTCTCCCTTTATTCAGACCTCTTACTTTTCACAGTAGTAATTCTAGCTATACATTAAGGAGTGGTTAGATTTCTTATTCCAGATGTAGGGAAATCCTTAGAGATACCTTACCTTACCTGGGTTTTAACCCTAGTGATTACGGTCTTCACAGCTTAAGATCCGGTGGAATTACTTCTGCAGTGCGTAATAGTAGTAACTCGGTTCCTGAAAGGCTGCTTAAATTACACAGTAGATGGAAGTCTGATTCTGCAAAGGATATGCATGTTGAAGAGAGCATCGAGAATGGGTTACAAGTAACTAAGTTCTTAAGTTTATAACATTAGGGACCACATATATTTACAGTTATTCTGTTTCATAAGTTAAACATCAGGTATTTAGAGACAGTATTTAGCTTTGCATTGTGTTATTTCAGTAATTCGACATTTGCGTTATCAATTATACCTACAATTATGATGTAGTAAGTACATTTATTATGTATTAAACTGTGCTCTTAGATCCGCTCGCATATCCTATCATATTCCTTGTTGCTCTTTATTTGTATTACGGGAGTGAGTGAGTGCTCATTTGCCTATCTGTCTCTGTTACCGATAACCCGTCCATTACACATGAACATATTCACGGGTTAAAAACAAAGACGTGCGATCGACCACTTCAAAGGTCTTCCAATCTTTAAATGGGACGATGTAACAGGCAAAGAAGAATTTGGCAGGGGGAGTTACAGCTCTGTTTTAAAAGGCCAGCTGACCAAGAAGGGAAGGACTGTTGTGGCAAAGCAATATTTTGAAACGATGCAAAGCAGTGCATGAAATGTGGCTAAAGAAGCTAAGATGCTTCACTTTCTCTACAACAGAAACATTGTCAAGTTTATCGCAGTTTGCCAAAAGCCGTATGTGTTAATAATGGAGTATGAGTACTTTGACTTCAGTTTCAGGGCAGTAGGCAGATGAAGAAAAAATGCTTTCGCATAGCCTGTTACAAGGGAGATCAAATGCTTACACTGGTATTCATAAGTATATTTTTACCGAGGCAATTGCCTCAGTTTCCCTCATGCTCACTGCGGCCCTGAGTTTAAATTATCCTTTAACACTTCCATTAAAGCTTTAGATTAATGAAGGGGCTAGCTTGTAGTGTATATGCTGTGGTTCAAATTTTTCCTTGGTTTGAGAATTTTCAAACCAGTTCAATTTTATTTTGCCTTTGTCTCAAATTCATAACCATATTCTGAGATAAAGAAGAACAAAAATCAAACTGGTTTAAAAATTTTCAAACCAAAGAAAAATTTGAACCACAACATATATGTCTGGTACTCGGGCTAACAAGACAAGATCCAGCCATACGAAATTTGCAGTGGAATCCAAACCCCAGATTTGTATTTGCAACCGATCATCAACTACTGGAAATTGTGGATGAATGTGGCGCTCCTGCCTCCAAAAGCATTTTATCGATCGACATGACCTACACGACCTACAATGTAAGAGACTTTTACGTCACATCAACGACTTATCAGAGCTCGAAGTTTACCCAAACTCAAACAGAGAAGCTGGCCGTACTTCCTGGACCTGCTATGCTACACGTGAGAAAAAGTGAGAAAAAGTGAGAAAGACTTTAAATACTTCAGCCACACCCTTCTGGAACACAATGACAAAACCAAGTGTGTTGCGTTTGTGGGAGGAGATAGAGACAAGGCCCAGCAAGGTTTTCTGTCCCCCTTAGGCGGTGTCGATTCCTTCCATGCAAGAAGCACGTGGAGAACAACATCAGTCGTAAAATCGATGACCTTGGATTGAAAGACAAGAAGAATTTGTTGCAAAGGGGAACAGCTTGGAAAACGGTATCTTCCCTGGGAAAGAGCCGAAGTTTGCTAAATACTTCAGAGAAAGACTGGCTTAAAAGACGACTTCTATAACGATGTACAAGAGTGTAGCCATTTTAAGCACAAGTGAAAAATCAAAGAAGCAAACGGGCTAACCACGCCTGGTCACTGTCCTAATTTGAAGTGCACATGAGCAGAAGCCCTGGTTATGTACAGAAAGCTGGTGGAGGAAGCAAGTACGGACAAACATAGAGCTATGTTATCGAAGGGTTCCTTTTTTTTAATGATACAGACATCTGGAAGTGCCTATACATGGGTGGTCTGCTATGACACCAAAAGAAAAGCAGTGTGATCTTGCAAGGTGGATGCGACTGAAGGAAAATTTCACAGTAGCACTCATTTTGGAAGACGACCAAGTGCCGAGCACTTCAGAAGCCACAGATCCAGTTTCTTGGACAATTGGAAGTTTTGAAGATTCCAAACTTCCAGAATGTGTCCGCGGTTCGTGGGTTAATGCCTGCAAAATCATTAACTTCTAGGACATAGCTAATCAGTCCAACGATGCAAGCAAGAGAACAGTGATTTCGCTAAGTGGCTCTACAACCCACACAGTCCAACTGTGATGGTTTTTGTCCACGATTCAAAGAGTTGGCGATCTGCGCCCATACAATTGCTGTTGCACACAACAAGGAACGGCTAACAGAGTTTGTTTCATCATACACACTACCTCTGGATCGTCTAGTACGCTCTGGCATACCAACGAGCATGGGAGCAAACAGAAACGCACAAACAATCCACTGAGAGAGGTAGCACAATTTGGTGAGCGAGTACAGGTTACAACAACCAAGGAAGTAAACGAGGAATCAAACACTCCATACGAGGTAGTATTCGTAAATAACACGGCAGCCACGACCTGTTATGGATGTAAAGGACGTGTCAGACACAAACTGTCGTCTCCGCTTCCCTCCGCACCGTACAATCTGTTTATTCAACATCGAGAAAGGAGGGTGTTCAATCGTCCCCGAGACACAAGAATCAAAATAAGCCCCAAGCTGGAAATGGTTTACTGTCACCCGCTGAAGTCCGATACAAACCTGGATGACAAGGACGTTGATGCAGGAAGAGTTGTTGTTTCTATGGACGTCCACCGACTACGGGATCATAGAAAAGAATTTGGTCTAAAGCTTGAGTAATCAGTATTAGGATGATACCTTACAGTCAATAAAGACAAACCTGAAACCTGTATTGAGCGTACGCTGTATTAACCAGACACCCTTTACTGATGAAGAGAACAGCCGGTAGGAAAGGTTCCAAAATGTTGTTCCCATGCAGGAGTTAGTTACTAGATAGCAAAGTTGTATAGCTGCTTTGATAGACTGTTGGTTTCTTGCTTTTGGAAGCACCCTTTCACACTTGTCAGCTTTTTCATGTATTTTGTATGATTTGGTGACTTTGTTGACTAAATAATAGGCCGCGTTTTAGTGACTGACATATGCGCCTGCGGTTTGACAATTCAAAGCGTGTGCATTTCTTTCAGGATTTTGTAATTTATAGTGGAGCTCTCACGAGCCAAAGGCCCGCTCACGGAGCCTATAGAACCTATGCCCGTCATTTTTCATGGTGATGGCTAGCGGAATCTTTCCTGGGTTAGTGTCCCTGACATGTGTCGGTGTGTTGGAGCATCGCCCAAGGCTAGCTTGCGAGGCTTTGTTTTTCACACGGCTACACAGCCGAATGTCACATCAGCTCAGTAAACACTTTTGATGTTTTGCTGTGTTTATCAGAGAAAACCGTTTCAAATACAGTCATTATTTCCCTGTATTTTTTTGTGGTTTGCTACTCAAGACAGGGATACTAATTAAGGGATACTCAGAAGCCGCTATAGCAGAATATCTTATAGAAGTGTACAGGTTATTTCCAATAACCAAAATATTATTCAAAGTGGAAGAAGTCCACAAATTAGTCAAATTAACATCTTCTATATAATGGTAAATAATAGCAGTAAGTGACTAGCATTTTCTCCAAAGAGCAATTCATTTCCTTGACTGGAATGAGTAGTTGTTGTTGTTGTTGTTGACATCAAGTATTGTAGGGCCTGGATTTTCCTCCACCTTATTCGCTTGTCTTATAAATTATTGTAGAATGTCATTTGTGTGAACCAAAATACATTCAAATCACGTTTCAAAATCGTCCTCTCAGACTTGTTAAGACGTGACTGTCGATCCTGGACCGATATTGTTCAACTGACATCCCCATTAAGTCTTTTAAATCTTCAGGTACGGTTTTTAAAATAGGTGACTGAGCAAGTGAAATGCGACTCAGTATTTTCCAGTGTCTACATGTATATCAGGCTGTACTGGTATTGCTTTTCAGTGGCTATTTCAGTAATATCAAGTGCTTCCTCAGTGAGCATCAAACCGAGTGAATACTGGCTGATGGCGTCAGCGTAAAAGCTTTCCTTGAATAAGTGCAACCTGCACAGACTTCCAGCCAAACGAAATGATGGGCTGTAATGTGACCTTGAGAGCTGCTGTAACGATGAGTAACCACAGGAACAGCTGAAAATGTCAAAAACAACAAAACAGGCGTTTTTTCTCTACTGCAAACGCGACGTATAAAAACAAATACGGCATAGTACACCAGAACAAGCAATAACTTACCTTGAAAACTACAATGAAAATAAACGCCGTCAAATTCTATGAAGACAGACCAAACGCTTTATAAATGAAAACCACTGCGACACGCCAAGAACAGGGCCGATTTCCACTCAACCTCGTTCCCAGGCACTCTCTACAAACTCCTCCCAGAAGACCATGCGACACACGATCACGTAAACCCGCAAACGTAAACCCACAAATCTGTCGATCGCATAGTGGGCGGCAAGCTCCCACAATAAATACAGCAAATAATCGGGTTTTTTACCATTATTTTATTAAAATTACAACCCTCAGATTTGCCAATATTTTCCAAAATTAAGACGAAACTGAACAAGCTTAGATGAAACTGTAAGTTCATAAGCATCCAGAATTAAAGCCCTCATCTCTACCCTTACGCTCACCCTCACCCTTGGCCTCACCCACACTGGTCAACACATCAGCAAAGATGATTACTTTTTAATCAGTTATTTTATTAATGCATCATTATGATAAGGAAGGGTATCTTTGAAAAAGGTGGTTTAAAATAGTATTACCTTAATTTTAGTGCCTCCTAGGATTGGACGTTCTGAACATAAAACAAATCTGGTGATATGGCAGAGCTGCTTAAGAAATTCCAAGAAGAGCATGTTCCCATGAAAGATGACCAAGTACTCCACAAAACTGTTGTTCATGGGGATCAGCTTACAGAGGAGAGAGCTCGAAATGTTCATTGGCATTACAAACTGGGAGATACGGAAGCAAATTGACTGGAAGGGGTGGAGTGCACATTCTCTGAATTTCACTTAAAAATGTGCATGTATTATAATAATAATAATGATAATGAACTTTATTCAAACAGGGTTACACATGCCAGTGAATATAATTACTGATAAACTTGTGGCCCTAATAAAAACCACCTAAAATCCATATTATAAAATGCTCAAGGAAATGCGCACGCTGTGATTGGTTAAACCGAGTTCATTATAACTCAATAAAGCACGCGTGTGACGTAAGGTTCATTTTAACCGTTTTTATTTTATAAAAGAAATAAAAAACTTGCTCCTCGTGCATTGTTGAGAAGTGCGAGAAGCACTCGCCTTTGGCTTGTACTTCTCTGCACTTCTCTCGTGTTCTTAAAAATTCCCGTGTGCTTATATAACTCAATAATGCACTCGGCACATTTTTTATTTCTTTAATATAATATATACTATTAACCAAACTATCAATATATAAGTGTACTATTTACATGATTATTAACATGAGAGTAAAAAATGAGTGCAAATGGCAGATTATAGGAGCATGGAGGCCTTTTGCTCACATAAGAGGTCCATATAAAAAGTGCACTTAAAACAACCAATGGAAGCCTGAGTTTTTAGGGCAACCTTTAGTCCGTTCCACTCTTTCGCTGTCTTGACCGCAAAAGTGCGTCCACTTTCTGATTCTTGCTTGTACTTATGAGTAACTAAGTTGAGACTACTGTGGTGGATGCCTCTACTGTGGATATCACAATTTCAAACTAATAGTTCACTTATGTACTCTGGAACATTAAAGCTATGAATTCTTTTGTAAACTAAAGTGTTACGCTTTATGAGGTGGAGTTTTCAGTTTCTATTTCTTTGCACCCTTATGAACATATTGTAGGTCATGTTTCAACTGTGTACCATTTCCATTAGTAGAAATCTATCCAAATAGTATGTATCTCTTAATAAATAGAAAATATAAAGTCCGTTTTTAATAGCCATGGCCCCTTATTTTATTGATTTTCATTACATACCTAATAATATATACATGCAAAAATTTCTGCATTCTGATTGGCTTAGAGAATGTCAATTAATCCCAAACAGTGCAGAAAGTTGAAATTGAGTGCAAAAAGTTGAAATTAAAATGATTGACAGGTAAGTCGCAATCTCGTACCAAAACAAAATGGCGGACATATTTGCAGAGAGCAATGATATTTTAATTGAAAGTTTGAAGGAAAATGCAAAGAACAAAAACACAACAAACTACAAACAACTGGCTCAAAGTTTGGAAGACGTGGGCAGCACAAAAGGGCCATGACGAAAATATTGAAAGCTACGAATCGGAAGCACTGAATAAAATCCTCGAGGATTTTTACGCAACATTTCGAAAGAGAGACGGGGAGGATTACGAGCCTGACAGTCTTTGCGTAATGTTAACTGCTATTGACCGGCATCTAACGGGAAAAGGGTACAAACACTCGATAATTCGCGACAGAGAGTTCAAAAGTTCGAAGCAGGTTCTTGAGGGAAAAGCCCGGCTACTTCGGCAAGATGGCAAAGGCCAGCAACCAGACAAATCACGAAGTCTAACATCCAGTGAAGAAAATGAGCTGTGGCCAAGTTATAAGTTTGCAAAGGGAAGTCCACAAGTCCTGGTCCAAACAGTTTGGTGGCTCCCGACCCAGTATTTTGGTCTTCGTGGTCGCCAAGAACACCACAGCATGAGAGTTGAAGATTTCACCTTTGGATTAGATGAAAACAACATGGAGTATGTGGAATTCATCGAAAACCTCACTAAAACACGCCAGTCCGGACTGTCTGCAAAGCCCCGAAGCTTTATTCCGAAGATGTTTACAACTGGAGATGAGAGATGCCCGTTGCAATCTTCAAAGAGTTTCTGTGGCATCGCCCTCCGCAACTATGCACAACTGGTCCGCTTTATCTTTCCTGCATGCAAAATCCATCCTCGCAAGTTTGGTACAAGCGGCAGCCTATGGGAGTAAACAAGATCGATGGCATGATGAAATCCATCGTCAAAGGAACGTCACTGGAAGATTCCTCTAAAACATTTTGCAACCACAGCGCCAGGAAAACTGTCGTAAAAAAGTTGAAGACCGCGGGCCTTGAGTCACTGGATGACTATGACGAGGGAGACGAGATTGAGCAGTGACAGCTTTCGCATACCATCAGCAACACTAATAGCAGCAACAACTTCGTTCCTTTCAACCAAGAGGCGTTTGTTCCGTGGAATTTTCAGATGCCAAGTTACATATCCGGGCAAAATGACCAGCGTCAGATTTTTATGAACATGAACTCGTTTTAGAATTGTCAAGTCACATTCAACATGGGAAATCCAGCTCCTGAGATCAAGCCGCATTCAGCTGCAAAGCATGCAGCCGACGCTGCCAACCAAAGTCTTGGTTCCAACTCATGTATTCAGAAACGTTTCTATGAAACTCTTGATTCTTCTTTTGAATCCATAACGAGTATGAGCTCTTTTACTCTTTGAAATAAACAAGTGTTGACACCTTTTTATCGCTTTTCGGCTTTTATCAAAGCGAAAACACTGTTGAACAATTTTGCAGCCTGCTATGAGAACTTGTTCTTTTACGACTGAGCAAAGATATTTTTAACCTGTAAGTTTCCAACGCACACTATGTCAATCAAGCTTGTCATTTTTTAACCAATGGTGTTATTGTACGCGAAGCGGGGAGACCCATGACAACTTTGACTAGAAATAAAAACAGCACTTTGGAAATTTTTGCATGTATATTATTAACAAATAATCACATGATTATTCTCGTGCAATTTGGAATAAATTTTTCAAAGACTACAAATTGCACTCGCGGAAGTGGCTCGTGCAATTTGTACTCTTTTACGACTGCTCATTTATTCCAAATTGCCAAGAATAATCATGTGATTACCTATACTTATTACATGAAATGTTCGCGACACGTTAATTTCGCGAATTAAAAAAATCGCGAAATTAAAGTGACGAAAACAATAAGTGTCGCGAACATAACATGACGCAAAAATTAAGTGACTCCCCTTATGTCAATAACCAAGAAAGAATGAGTTTATTACCATTAATACATTTACAAAATCATATTTTTTACTATTCTGTTCAGTGATCCATATCAAGACATTTACACAAATAACTCGCGAGACTTGTACATATGTTTTTAAACGGCACTGTGTTACTAAACGGCATCATTTTTTCTTTGGAGTCCGAATATTGAATATTGTGGTCAATAATTGGTCAAGACCAATAATTTACGAACAAGCATGAACTGCTTTGTTGTTACTGTTGACATATAGTCCAGCCGTTGCATTTTTGTTGGTAATTTTGACGTTATTGCTGACCTTTGATAAATTCGTTTTATCTAATTTAAGGACATGTTAAATAACATTGCCAAGGAAATAAATTGTGTCTTACTCAAAAACAGGAAATCTAAGTGATTCAAAATACAAAATTTTCGCAAAATCGCGAAATTTAAGTGTCGCGAAAATTTCATGTAATAAGGTATATCATTTTCATTCATTCATTCATTCTTTATTTGCCATATATACAACATGTTACAGAGCAAGATGAAAATAATAAGGATTTGAGAAAAAAGTGAATGGCGAGGAGACCTGAAAGAAACCACAAGGCTTATAATGAGTCAGGTTTCCTCACTTAAAAATAAACTAGTCTTAATATAATAATTACAATATGGGCTTATGATAGCTAAATTTGACCATAGATTTTCTCTTTCTCACACACACACACACACACACATTTTAATTTAACAATCTAATTTAAGCCATACAGATGCTAATACATACTAAGAAGGAATTCTTTAAGCTTTCTTTTAAAAGAGGTGGGAGAGGACGAACCAGTTAAAGTAGAATTCAACGAATTATAAAACTTTGGACCTTGGAAGTAGATTAAGAACTGTCTGGTGTTCGTTCTGCATAGTGGCAAGCGGAAAGAGTGGGCATTCCTAGTATTAAAATTATGGATTTGACTATTCATTAGGAAAAGGTTATTAAATTTGGTAGGGAGTTTAGAGTTCTTGAATAAAAACATAAAAAGACCTAGTTGAAATAAATGGATATCATGAAATTTTAAAAGTTTAAGCTCCTTAAAGATAGAACTAGTATTGGCATCGTAGGTAGAATTGTTCACTATCCTTAAAGCATGTTTCTGTAAGATTACAATTCTTTGAAGGTTTGCTTTATAGGTGCCACCCCAAGCTAGATTGCAATAATATAAACAAGGAAGTATCATTGAATTGTACAAAGTACGAAGAGAGTGAATCGAGAGAAGAAACCTAGATTTATAAATGATACCTATAGATTTTGATAATTTACTAGCTAATAAAGATATGTGAGATTTCCAGGTCAGATTATCATCTAAAAGGACACCCAAGAACATGGTCTCAGAAACACGAAGGATAGACTGCTGGTTTATAAAAACTTGAAATTCAAATGATTGCTTTTTTTGCCAAGGCTTGAATACCATAAAATTAGTCTTGGATAAGTTCAAGGAAAGCCGGTTTGTGGCGAACCAGGTTGACAATTTGTTTAGCTCTCTATTTAATGTATTAATTAGGTAAACAGGGTCATTGTGGGAGATGAATAGGTTTGTATCATCAGCAAACAAAATTGCATCAAGCATGGAAGCGTTGTTCAAATCATTTACATACAGGATAAAAAATAAAGGACCAAGAATAGAGCCTTGAGGCACCCCACAGGAGATCCCCTGTTGGGAGGACCTAACATTGTTAAATTCGACAAATTGTGTCCTTTCAGAGAAATAACTTTTTACCCATTCCAGTGCTAAACCACGGATCCCATAATGCTCGAGTTTGTCAAAAAGGATGACATGATTTACCGTGTCAAATGCTTTCAAGAGATCTAAAAATACTCCAATAGCATGTTCTCTTCTACATGTACCAAAAGCAGAAGAAATTTTGTCACATAAATCGATAAGCGCAAGGCTAGGAGAACGATTTTTACTAAAGCCATATTGATTATCACAAAGAACATTAAAGTCATTGAGATAATCTATTTAGTTATAATATATATATAGATAGGCTTGGCCTAACAACGTTGCCCACTGAAGACCCTCTGAACAAGCTTAACTAAGATGAAACTTAACTTAGGTGAAAGGTCGGAATTAAGATGACGACCGGGCTATTTTTCAATTTTAGGAATTCTCAAAAACAGTAAGCTTAAGCTTGTTACCCGACTGTTTGCACAGTACATTTAGACCGTACAAAAGTTGACAAAAACAACTTTTTCTCCGTCTGGAATAACTATTACGACTATTTTCCGAATAAAATACACTTGTTGCTTGTCACAAAATGCCCGAGAAACTGATTTGGAAATGAAAATTGCAAAAATACACAAACATATTTGCATAAGGCGGCGCAAGTATAAAATCTAAGTCTTGTTCTGTTTACATAAAATCGCTTTTCAATCTATGTAATGAATGAACAAACACATAAAACTGGACAACACAATCTTCTTTCGAAAAATTTTATTCAAGTCTCCATTAGTTTATGTTTAAAAGCAAAACGCAAAACGCGCATCGAGGCCGAGCCATGTCTGCGATGAAATTCAAGAAATTAATACAACTGAATTTAAGCTACACGTTTAAAAACAATTCTCCAAAACTAACGAGAGCACAAACAAAAAGTCAATCACAGATTGATATCAAGATAAATTCCCATCAAAAAATGTAATTTGTTTTACCTTTAAGTCCCTCCGGCGACTACTGTGCTTGGAAATTCTCTAAATCTCCGCTTTGGTGCTGAAATCTGTAAAATGAACCCATCTCTCGCATTGCTAAAAACGTATATAGTTCCTCGAAGCAAGATTTTATCCCTGAAAGCTCTTCTTTTTCCACTAAAGCGGCTTCTGAGTATCCCTTAATTAGTATCCCTGTCTTGAGTAGCAAACCACGAAAAAATGCAGGAAAATAACGACTTTAATTTAAACTGTTTTCTCCGCTCAGTAAACACAGCAAAACATCAAAGTGTTTTCCCAGCTGACGTGACATTCGGCCGTGTAACCGCGCGAAGAAAAAGCCTCGCTTTGGTTTCAACATGTCGTACGCGCATGTTTTGCGACGTCATACGCGCCCGCGAGCTAGTCCTGCGCGACGGAGCTCTGCGCAACGGCAGCGGAGGGCAGCCGGCACATGCGCGCCCACGAAACATTCCGCTAGCCATGACCATGAAAATTGACGGGCTAGGTTCTATGAGTATGGGGCTGCACAGCCGGGTCTTCGGCCCGGTGAGTGCCCCGCTATCAATAGTTTTACTTATATTTAGACATGCTGATTAACCCATTCGCTCCTACACCGGCCAAAACCGGCCATACAATACTCCACTGCTTTAAAAAATTGCAACTTTCTCAATCGCGCGAACATTGCCCTAACTAGCAGTTCTGAGCATTGACTAGAAAGTCCTCAAATTGAGATACCCAATAAACACAAAAAAGTCAGCGATTTTTGCAGAATATCAGCGTTTGAATTTGGACAATAACAAAAATGACCGTTTTTAATGTCATAGAAAAACAACAAAAATCACGTTTTTGCCTTTAGTTTTTTTTATTCAAATCATCATGGCAAACCCAAAAGTCAACATTCACAGCAAAATTCAGTCCTAGTCCTAGCTTAGCAGTGAATTATTTGCTCTTATTCGTTGCTCGGGCCGAGCTCTAGCCTCTCGTTCTAATGCATACTGACCTTGCCTCAATTTTCAATATCACCACCGCACTGCATGCTGGGAAATGGCCAAGAATTTTGACAGCGTTCGTTTCTTTCCGCACACATTTCATATTTATACTAAGTCCACAGCCACTCCGACCCACCGCCGAAATTTTGCGCTTGTTGTGTTCTCCTGTGGTCGCAACTTCCAAAATATGCCGCGGTAGGTCGAGAAATTCATCCAGAGTCGAGTCCCAAAGCTGCTTCGTTTCCAGGGGCCATTTTTCCAGTTCAACGAGCAACGAGCCAAATTCGTAAACGAAGTACAACAACTAACTCGCTTCATTGAGAAGTGGACTCTGAACTACCTCCAAGCTTAATGATGCTCACCAGGCAGCTACTAAAGATGAAAAATGGCTGTGAACTTACCAAAAATCGTAGATAATTCATATTGGACCCTTTATTGCAAATCAACTAAGCAAAATGAGATCGTCACAATGACGTTTTCAGTAAACTCGAGCCTTCAGTGTTTTAGAACAGCAGCACTTTCAATGGTAACTTCAAATATGGAGTCACGAAATCCTATGGGGCGTGTGAATGCAGAAAATCGCTCAAAAACGTAAAAATTCTCAGGAGTGAATGGGTTAAGAGAGAGTGCAAGAAGTAACATTGTTACTAAGACTTTCTTTATAAATTATAGACAGATAATCATGTAAATTTGTTTCTTTCTGAGCCTTATAAAGGCGAGCACCAAAATTTTTGTAAAAGAAGAATCTGCTATAAGAAAGGCACCTCATTTGCTGAAATGAATCGTTCAGACAACAGTAATGCAAAGAAACCACGGACTTCAATGCATTCAAAGACTTCCATGAGTCCGAAACAATTGCCACCATCCTTGCTGCATGGATGGAATTCTCAGGAATGGAATCCATTGAAGGCAAGTTGGTGGAAAATAATGCTTGTTTACCTTCCAAGTCACTGTTGTATGTTAAGTGTTGTCATTGGAAAATGTCCACTGCAATTTCTTTTTATATTAAAAAAAATTAAATTGCTTAGTTTATTTATTAGTGTTTATTAATTCCCAATATTAGATTTCCACAGGTAAATAAAATTGCAACAGTTGATAACTTACAAATTATTACACCATGGTATCCATAAATATATAGTCCTGCAGGTGCATTGTAACTGAAACTCTCGTCTGATTCGCTCTTTTCCTGTAGGTCTGTCGACCACTTGTCATCTGCCCGACGATGCAACATTAAAGAACTGGGGGAATGCACAGAATGCACCTTGCTTACGACTGAAATTGACCAGTTTCTGAAACTGTTTTTACTCAAACATCTCAAGAAATGAACGAGTTTGTCACTGCAGTTGAAGAGTTGGATAAAGGTATGGTTACCCATGCAGGGAATGTGGGGAGATATTCAGCAACCATCCAGGAAGAGTGGAGTATGTCATTGTCTTTTACATTTAAAGATCGCTCATTGACCAAATATTATTTTATGGTCAACTTGACCGGCTGTGCTTGTTTAAGGGCCTCTTCATATGAGCCCGGTTTCCGAGATCTCGCCTTACCTTTAAATCCTTTGTAAAAGTTTTTATGTGTTCATATGTGAGGGAGGGCGGGCTGGCTCGGTTACCGAGATCTGGGTTTTTCCAACCGGGATCTTGGTAAGCGGGCTGGAAAATTTTGCCATATGAACACTTCATCCCGGTTACCAAGACGAATTCTTCGCAACAGCGCATGCGTTGCATGGTCGATGACGTAAAAGCGCGGTTGGTAAACATGGCGGGAAGGTCTTACACAAGTGCTTAGTGTTTACTTAACTACAAGTCTAAAATGACGTACAGAAGCCTTGATTTCAATGCGGACAAGCAAATTCAATACCAGGAATTGCGAGTGGAGATGGCGAAGCTTCATATCAACGAAGAGTTCATGTTCGGGCCTGTGGTTGCTTGCCATTTACCGGATGATTGACACACTTTCAGAAGAGAAAGCTAAAGCAGAGAGACATATACTTTGGCCTTTTCTCATCTCAGAAACCGGGCTGAATGCATACCAATTCAGGAAGGAATGCATACCAATATTGATATTAGCATTTTCACGCTCTCCGTTATTTGAGGATGATAATTTTAGGTAAAATGTATGGGGACTGGGGAGGCAGTGCAGGAAACTTTGCCTTATTATTTATCTCAGTCTCTTGTGCATTTTAACTTGTTCCATCCCCCTCTTATCTGAATACCATCATTATTTTTAAACTCTCAATAATATTGAATATGTATTGTATATTTCTGATTTATCTCCTAGTGAAGGTAATAAAAAAAATAGTACAGACTGCCCACTGTGTGGTAGCTTGCAGCTGAGTACAAGGAGGAAAGAATTAATAGCTATTCCTTTTGAGAGGAGCTCGTGGGCCGAAGGCCCGCACGGTTCAGCCTGCGTGCAGCCCCATACCCATAGAACCTATGCCCGTCATTTTTCATGGTCATGGCTAGCGGAATGTTTCACAGGTGCGTCGTGTGCCCACCTCCGTCCGCCGTCGCGCAGGACTAGCTTGCGGGCGCGTACGACGTCATGCAACTTCCGAGCAATGCTTTGTTTTTAGCGCGGTTACACGGCCGAATGTCACGTCAGCTGGAAAAGACTTTGATGTTTTGCGGTGTTGTGTTTACTAAGCGGAGAAAACTGTTTAAATCAAAGGCGTTATTTCCTTTAATTTTTCGCGGTTTGCTACTAAAGACGGATACTAATTAAGGAATACTCAGAAGCACTTTAGTGGAAAAAGAATAGTTTTCAGGGATAAAATCTTGCTTCAAGAAACTTCATACCATACGTTTTTATCAATGAGGGTAGATGTTTGTTTTTATTACGGATTTTACAACCAAAGAAGCGGAGATTTAAAGAATTTCAAAGTATGCGGGGGACTTAAAGGTAAAACAGATTACATTTTTCAATGGAAATTTATGTTGATATCAATCTGTGATTGACTTATTCTTTGTGTTCTTGTAAGTTTTGGAGAATTGTTTTTAAACGTGCTTAAATTCAGTTGTATTGATTTCTTGAATTTCATCGAAGGCACCTCGAACTCAATGCGCTATAAATGGTACACGTTTTGCTTTTAAACATAAACTAATGGAGATTTGAATAAAACTTTTTGAAGGATTGTGTTGTCCATTTTTATGTGTTTGTTCATTCATTACATAGATTGAAAAGCGATTTTATGTAAACAAAACAATACTCCGTTTTTATATTTCTATCTTCACTTGCGTCGCCTTATGCAAATATGTTTGTGTATATTATTTTTTGCAATTTTAATTTCCAAATCAGTTTCTCGGGCAACTTTTTACAAGCAACAAGTGTATTTTGTTTGGAAAGTAGTCGCACAAGTTATTCTAGATGGAGAAAAAGTTGTTTTTGTGAACTTTTGTACGGTCTAAATGTACTGTGCAGACGGTCGCGTAAGTGTTTGAGAATTGCTAAAATTTGAAAAAAAAAAAGGCCGGTCGTCAATCTTAATTCTTGTGCTTCCGAACTTTCACCTTAGTTAAGCTTGTTTACAGAGTGACGCTGTTAGGCTCAGCCTATCTAGATATATTAGTTTCACAGCTCTGGTCTTAAAAATATTATTTTGCAAAATACTTTGAAACTACATGTACATATGTAGAAAAGACTTCCATACTTCTAATTTATTTATTACTTTTCTCATAATAGTTTTAGTCATGAGAGGACTCAACATGGACAGTTGCCAAGCTACACTGAGATGAGTTTGGGTATTATATTTGCCGTCATGATTGCGGAAAAACATATAAGACCAAGCAGGGTAGAAATAGGTATAATCATTAGTTACATCATTACTGAATGTAGCCCTTAATATTATTAGGAGTTTTACACAGGTATTTATTTCCCCTAATGTTACTATTTCCCCCTTTCATAGACAATTATGGAGAGTGAGTGAAAATGCTATAAAAAAAGTCCTCTCAGTTTGCGACAGAAGTTGCTACATAAGACCCCAAAAAGTGAAAACCAGATGTAAGATGTAAGACCGGTGTAGAACACCAATAATTCAATAATTGGGTTGACTCATGTTATTAAGCATTTCTACGATGTATAACTTGGCTAATACTCTGAGGTGTTACAAACAATACAAAAGTGGATACATTTAACAATAATAACAATAATTTTAACATGATGATTTTTCAGGGATTGTACTGCACATTTTAAAACATGACTTTGTTTAAAATTTTGTCATATTTAAGTAATTGACTTTTACTCTATTTTCCAGACATGAGCGAACCCAACATCAAGGTCTGGCGGAAGACAATGAAGTACCACAACCAACAGATGTTGAGGCTGACGAGGACAAAGACCAAACTGATGATAACGTAAACAACTACCACACTGCCAGATTGACATTTGGCCTGCTTATCATGCTGTTCAGTGATCCAGTGAAAGAGGGTGACTCTGAAAGCCTGCTGAAATTCGTCAAAGTTGCTCTGCTCATGTTGCATTCTTACAAAAGAATCAAGCATGCATATGTTTTTCTTTTGCTTTTGGCTAAAGTGTATGCCATTTTAAGTGGTGCACAATCAGACCTTCAACAACTCTGGAAAAGCCCATGGAAATGTGCCATTGGATCTGAGGATGGAACACTTGAACAGACTGCTTAAATTAGCATTGAAACAGCTGGCATCAAACATTTCTGAGGCTGCTGTGCAGCGGATTGCTAAATCTTTGTCCACTTTAGGTCTTGAGGTGTTGAGTTTGGCCCGAGGCATTCATGTACAGCTTTCCAAGAAGTGTGTTTTACGTGCCGCGTAAAGCTAAACTGACACAATGCGCGCAAACTCGGTAATCTTTATGACTTTCCATTCATAAACAAAAAAACCTTAAATTGCAAAGTGAATTTATTTCTACCAGTTTATGTCTCTCGGTAGAATAAATGGCTTCTGTATTTACCACTGGCGAGGATAGAGAAATGTTCTTGCCTACTGCGAAGCCATGGAAAACTGAATTTTGATAACTTTAAAAACTTTTCAAATTTTTCTATTAAAAGAAAAGTCAAGCGCAATTTATTCATAGCAGGACGCAAGCTTAAACTGAGGGTGCGTTTTTTTGGGAAAATCCAAATCCGGATTTCTGAATCCAAAAACGGATTTTGGTTTTTTTTGGGCAAATCCAAAAACGGATCATGAATCCATAAAATCCACACTCAGGGTGGATTCTTCGTATCAAATCCAAATCCGGATTTTTGAGATTTACCACCTGAGCGTTTTTTTTGGGAAAGGATTCGAAAAAAGTATTTTTGACAACCCCCCGATGGATGATTCGGTGTATTATTATGATTCACCGCCAATTTATCACCCGCTTGGTATCAACCAGCCACTATATTTTGTATCAACCCCTCCGTGTGAGCTTCCACGTTTCAATTATCTTCAGTCAAGTTCAGCTGAATTCTCCTGTAATTCAGAAGCAAGTGGTAATCAGGCCCTAGAGATTGCATTATCTGCTAGAAGTGATTCGCCAGGCCTTGACCGTCTTCGGGCAACTCCAAGTCCAGTCGAATCATCCAGTTCAGATAATGGTGCAAAAAAAAGTTGGACCAGAGAGGACACGCTAGCTTTGATAGAACAGTACAGAAACAGATGGCTTCAGGGATCCTAAAGTAAAAAACAAACAAATGTGGGAACAAATAGCTGAAGCCATGAGAAGTGATGGGTTTTCTTGCTTCAGTGCAAAGGAATGTGAAACGAAATTTAAGAATCTGAAGAGATCATACACAGCCTGTGTTGATCATAATAAAATTTCTGGTAATGGGCCTAAGAAACGTTCCTTTTTCGAAGAATTGCAGGAACTCTTTAGTAATGATGATACCATTGAACCTGTTGCTGTTTGTAGCAGCCGAAAGGGATATCAGTAAAAACGACAGGCAGATAGTTGAAAAGATGGTTTTGGAGCTGGTGAAACTTTCGGAGCAACCTCTGGGACTGAAGATGAAATTGAACAAAGAAAGCCAAAGAAGAAGACGCAAACACCCAAACAAAAGGAAGGTAGTGAATTGGTCACTCTGTTCAAGGAGTATACTAAAGCAACAAAAAGAAAGAGAAGACAAAAAAATTAAAGAATTGAAAGACATGCACAATGAAAAAATGAATGCAATGTCTAAGTTCCTGGAAATTTTTGCCAAAAGCACTCAAAAGAACTGAGGAAATGTTTCTTTAATATTGGGGAAAATACAAATTTCCCTTCCCCACCCACATGTTAAGGGTTCTTGAGCAAGAAGCCCAAGTTGAAATTGGAGAGTTATATAAGAGAAATACATGAAAGTCTCTTGTTGATGTTTATTTAACACTAACCCTTTCACTCCCAGAGTAAATGATGGAATCTTATGGTTCTAACTTTTTTGAGTCTGGATGAAATCATTCAAATGAAAGCTCCTGAGCAGTATTGGTACATCGTACTTTTTGTTTTTCAGCATTTTACAAAATGAAATTTGACATTTTTGTTGAATTTTGACTTTTGCCACTTCTGGGAGTGAAAGGGTTAATATTATCAAGTAAAGGCCTTGGAGATACCAAGATTAGTGTAGCCAACTTGAGTTGCAAATAGGCAAATTTGCACGATGGTATCATTTTACTTCTAACTACTACAACTACTACCAGAATCCATTTCTTTTTTCCTTTCACATATAAATTAAGTAATCCCTGCAAGGTTCAAATAACAAAAGCCCTAATTTGCTCATGACATCATCGTTCAAATGGCCTATTTGAAAGTATATAAACATGTAAAAATAATTATTGCTATAAATGCCACTGTTGAAGAAGGCGAATTAAAGTATACCTTTTGTTGTGTTCGTATAGTGCATTGTTGAGGAAAATTTAAGGGAGTGTTTATTATTTTTGAGTAAGGGGGGCTGCTAAGTGGGAGGGGTGGGCATAAAAAAAGTTGTCTTCCCCTTGAGGGGGGATAACAGAAAAGTTTTTTGCTTGGAAGAGGGTGGATAAAAAAGTTTTGGTTGACATTCCACAGCCAAACCCAGGTCGTCTAGAAGTCAACATTGACAATATGGTTGAAGTAACCATTCGACAAGAAACCAACAAATTGCTGTTACATGTAGTTGACAGTAATGCGTGGTTTTATGTAAAAGTAATCTTACAGATGAATCCTTCGAGGTTATTAATACATGGAAGAGATGCTTTTATTACTAACAACCTTGACTTGAAAAGAACATGTGAAACGTGGTAATTAAAAGTTACTTCATATAATAATTATATTATCCAGTAAGGTGGGAGGGGGACAGGGGGTGCAAAAACTTTTCTTTTATCACGGAAGGGAGAACGAACACCAAGGTTTCTCATTCTACAACCCCCCAACCAATTACGAATTTACCACTCCCTAAGATAATTAGAAAGACAAGGGAAATGTGAGGAGATTTTGTGTGAAGGCAGGGAAATACTGATTCGTCATCACTGGAAAATCAGGGAATTTTATTTTCCAATTGCCACTATTTAATAGATTTTATACGGATTTTCTGTATTTGGCATGAAAACATTTCAGACCTAAGTGCTTCTATGACAAGCAAAATTCAATTATTCACAACACAACTGGTTTACTAACAATGGTAAAACAACTTTTCCTTGTGAACCATTGTTTCAGTTACTCTCTCCCTATCTCTGAATCTGAAGAATCTGCTATAATCTCTAAAGAGTGAAATTGTGACAAAATTATGTTCCCAGGTTGCAACTGGTTGCTCTTAATTAAATTTCTTAACGAAGTAGTCTCATAATCATGTTTCTCTTGTCGCTTCCTCCAATGCCTGGAGGGAAAATGTCATCGTCATCATCACTGTCACCATCATCCAAAAACCTTTCAATGTCATGTTCAGCAATGCAAATATTGTGCAGAACACATGCACATATAACTAGTTCAGGTATGTCCTCTATTTTGTCTATGTCCATCAGGGTTTTGAGCTTTCGAAAATGACCCTTGTAAAGCCCAAAACACCTTTCTACAACTATCCTTGTTGCACTATGTGCCACGTTATATCTTCTTTGTTGTGGAGTCAAACAGCCATTGTCCCTAAATGGCGTCAAAAGCCATGTTTTAAGGGGATACGCTGCATCACCCAAGATGTGGGTATTACCAGGGAAAAAATTTGCTGGATTTAATTCAATTTCATGGCAGACTGGGGAGTTACGGAAAACACGAGCATCGTGTACAGATCCTGGGTAACCACAAAAAGCATCAGTGATAAATAAATCATGATCGCAGATGACTTGTAATTGCACCGAACAAAAAACCCTTCCGGTTTATGTACTGATCACTGTGATTTGTGGGGTCTTTGATGAGTATGTGGGTGCCGTCAATGGCACACAAGAATGCCTTTTTTCCTTTCAAAAGCACCCATCACTTCTTGAGCTTTCGCACCAGTAGGGAACTTGATAAACTTGTCTGTCAAATGTGTCACTACAGCTTTGCACACTCTTCTGTACACCTGATACACTGTCGATTTGCAAACATCAAATCTGTCCACCACAGATCGTAAACATTCTGGATTTCCAAAATCCCAGAGTCAACAAGATTTGTTTATGCAATTCTACCGGTTCTCTCCCTCCATGGGTGCTGAACTGTGGTATGTCATCATGCACAGAAAGTAAGTTCTCGATAACTGTCACAGTGTGCCTTGACATGCGAAAATGACTTCTAAAATCATCGATCAAATAGTTTGAATCGTGCTTTCATAATAGTATCTGACACGAACATGTTCTTTCCTCTTTAAAGTTTCCGCTATAAGGAACAAAAGAGCTTCGTCCTTTGGAAATGCTCTTGCAGGAGATTTTCATTGAAGAATTCTTCAAAAACAAACTCACCGCCATTTTGAACTGTTATGCAATGTATGCTGAGGTCCCAGGTCTCCTTTCCGGGCGTCGTCATGGCAAATAATCCTCTTTCGGATATGAAGAATCCATATGATCTGAGATCACATATCCGTTTTCGGATTCTCCCAAAAAAACGCAGCCTGAGTTATTTTAGCGTAAAAATCATATTTTCTTGAATGAAAACTTGTAGAATTTAGATTAAAGAGGGTAAAAACCGAGAAATAAAAACATACAAACCGAGCTATGTAGTGAAAGTACGAATTATCTCGTAAAATCCGATCGCGAAATGGCGTGTAAATTATTGACAACAAACTACTATGACTAGAATGACAACTTGCAAGACTTTTTAATGAAAATTCACAGGAAAAAAAAAAAACTGGAAAAATAAGAACACTTAAATCAAAAGCACTAGATTGTCTAATTACAGTAATTTTAAAGCCACAAATGACGCTTTGTAAAGAACAACAACAAACGCCCAACAAACTATAAAATGAACAAATCATAAAATCCAAACTTGTGCTCGCCTTTTCGAGGAATAACATTGGCATCGAATCTCTACTTCCATCTACTACAAGCCCACAGATACCCACAGTTATCTTCACCACCAGTCATCACATCCTCGACACTGCAAAGAAAGCCTACCTCACAGTCAGCTCTTACGCCTTCGACGCCTCTGCTCTGATGACGCCGACTTTTTAGCAAGAGCACACGAAATGGCCTAAGATCTTTGAAAGGCGTGGTTACAATGCACACACAATCCGACATGTCACACAGACCGACGCCCTCAAACGGAACACCTTGGCGGATGAAAAGGAGAGCCGGATTCCTTTGGTTCTTACTTACCATCCTCTGAACAACAGAATCAAACGGATTTTGCTCGACAACTTCAGTATCATATCGAACGACCCTGAAACCAAGGAAATATTTCCTCAGCCACCAATGATCGCTTATCGCCGAGATCAAAACCTACGAAACGTCTTGGTCCACACGTCCGACACAAATCAAGCTACTTCGCCCGCAGGTTCTGCTCCTTGTCGACACCCCCGCTGCCGTACCTGTGAGCACATCTCAAATGACACTACTCTACTAGCTCCAAAAAGGTCCTTCATCATCAGAGAGTCCTTTACCTGTCTGTCATCTGGCCTTATATACTGCATCTCCTGCCGTCACTGCCCTGCCATTTACATCGGCGAAACTGGGCGCACTCTTAGGGAACGGTTTAGCCAACATCTCAGGAGTATTACCAAGAGTGCACCCGGTTTTCCAGTCGCAGAGCACTTCAGTTCCAATGGACACTCTGCGGATGACGTGCAGGTTTGCGGCGTCAAGCTCTGCGGCGGAAACAAACAAAGGAAACGGCAGGAGATGCGCCTTATTTTCCAACTTGGTACCTGTCAACCGCGCGGCCTAAATTCTAACTTTCGTTTCTTCTGAAGGTCGCGCGCGCGCGCATGCAAGAGACAATCATTTAAACTTTAGATGTCGTGGCGTATTTCTCAATGAACATATTTCCACTGAAGAAGGGCAAAGCCCGAAACGTTTGGAACTTATTAAAAAACTTTGGCACTTTGCACTTTAAAATAACATTTAAGTCAGATCCTTTACCATCAATTGTCAATCCTGATAAACCTACTCAAGATAGTGGCCTTTCTGGAGAAGAAACATTGAGTTTAGTTTCCCGTCTCCTTGATTCAAAGCTTCACAAGAAGATTTCAGATTTCAAGCGGGTTCTAGAACAGAAGGAACTTGCGACAAACACTCAAATAAAAAAATTAAAGACTGAAGTGAAGGCGTCCAGCAGTTTTCAGTTTAAAGGTAATAAGTTACAAATTGAGTCGAACTCGAATTTGATACTCTATTGACTCGGCTTCCAACCATCTGCTGGAGAGCAATTTGGCCGGAGTTAATAAGGAACTGGATAACGCTAAAACGTTGTTGAGTTAATGTGACCCTGCACAGGAAAACGTTCCGTTAAACAGGTAAAAGCGTTAATCATCTGTTAGTCATCCGTTAAAAAGCTTTCTCAAGAATGTTAGAGGCGTTAGACTAACCGTTAAACATTTAACGCCAGACCGTTAGAATGGGCAGCATAACCGTTAGCAAAAAAATTGCATCCGTTGGAACGGCTAGCAGAGCCGTTAAAAAACCCAACGTCCGTTTAACGTGTAACATAGCTGTTACAAAAAAATGACATCCGTTACAATGGCAGCCATAGCCGTTAGGTAGAGAACGATAAAATTAACCAGGAATACGTGTCTCGCAGAACATCGCGAAGTTCGTGGGAGGCTCCACCGCGGGTCGAAACTTTGGTGGCGTATCAATTTGCGTATGACGCCTTTTTAATTTCACTTCTTTCAGATTTTTGCCTTTCATGAATTTTTATTTCGTGAAGTTGAAGGAACAGAACAGCCAACTGAAACTAAGGGTGCAAAAATTCACCGCCGTCAGAGAAGATGTAAACAATGCACGTGTCTTGTGAGTTTCGCTGGCACTAGTGAATGTTTCTTGGGCGAAAATAACCTTAAAGCGATCACTTTTTCATTTAATTTTATTTTCTGTGTTTTGGATACAGAGGAATAAAAACTGGATATATTTTCGTGTGTCTGATTGCGAGATGTTTCATGAAACAACTGCGTTATGCGTTACTGGAAAGGTTTCAAATTACTTTTACATTATGCAAATTGTAACATTTTTACCTCTCGGGTGAAATATTATCATTCCTATAGCCTGCGAATACAGCCGCCAGAGTCAGCAATGTTTCCAAATCTCTAGCTAGGACTCTCAATATTCACGTACACTAAATACTCTCGTTTTTCACACGGGGAAAAC
The DNA here is from genome assembly GCA_024195265.1 of Dendrophyllia cribrosa. Lineage (NCBI taxonomy): Eukaryota > Metazoa > Cnidaria > Anthozoa > Scleractinia > Dendrophylliidae > Dendrophyllia > Dendrophyllia cribrosa. Next base: position 29,549,784 of record JAJLRJ010000006.1, read on the forward strand.
TTGAAATTTGAGGCACACTGATTTTTATCACTCGATTTCCGCCGCTTTCTCGCCGTCTGGTAACAGCGGCTGGTTGTCATCTTATCAAGCTAAAAATAATTAGTAACTACAGTGGAATGCGGGCCACCGCTACACGCTATCTGTTTCAAAGTCCTTGCTCTACCGTTAAACGCTTTTAGTTATCCGTTACATATGTAAATGGTAGGCATTTAACGCTTTTACAGCATCCATTAGAGTTTTTGCCTAACCGTTTAACGGCCCAAGCCATCCGTTAGATCAAATTGCGCAACCGTTAAGCTTTCACTAACTGTTAGCCGTTAGAGCGTTTGGACAAAACGTTAAAATGCTTTGAAGGCCGTTAGCTATCTGTTAGCCGTCCGTTAGATATCCATCCGTTTTTACCCGTTTAACGGATAAGCGTTAAGGTACGTTTTCCCGTGCAGGGTCACAAATACAATGAAGTTATACGGTTTGCAGACAAGAGTCCGGCAGGCGGGACGGTGGTTGAAGAATACGAATCAGACAAGTTAGCTGACGATTCGGATGAGAGGAAACTTCGGTCTACTGAAAGAAGAGCGCTTACCAAGCTTCGTGTTCGTAAGCAGAATCGCAGTACTGCTCAGAACCGTAAATTCCCTCAAGAGTCATCTTTGGCCGCTGGGAGTTCTTTACATCGCTCTGCTTCGCAACCTTTTCGTCCCCAGCCAGCCTCAACCTTCTGACAAATGTTTCGCCTCTGGGCAGTTCGAGCATTGGGCAAACTCGCCATTTTGCCCAAACTACAGTCACCTTTACAGCAACAGAGCCTTGCCAAGCACGTCCAACGCTACTGTAAACAAGCAGTGAAGCATTGAACAGACTTGGAACAGATGAGTATTTCAATGTTGTTGTTGATTTGCATTCTCAGTCTGTTGAGATTGAAGAAAGAGACTTATTGGAACGTAGTTATGGGGACTATTTAGAAGGTTCTGAATCAGTCATTGTTAAGGGTAGGCTTAGAGTTAACATTAAACTTTGGGAAAGCATTTGGTGCTTCTCAATTTGTCCTTAGCGTTATTAAGGAAGGTTACAAGTTACCTTTTTACTATACTCCTACATCAGTTAATCTTCGAAATAATATAATATATATAGTTAGGCTTAGCCTAACAGCGGCGCCCTCTGAAGACCCTCTGAACAAGCTTAACTAAGATGAAACTTAACTAATAGGTGAAAGGTCGGAAGCACAAGAATTAAGATTAATATTGACGACCGGGCTATTTTTCAATTTTAGCAATTCTCAAAAACAGTATTACCCGACCGTCTGCACAGTACATTTAGACCGTACAAAAGTTCACAAAAACAACTTTTTCTCCGTCTAGAATAACTATTACGACTACTGTTAAAAAATACAGTTGTAGCTTGTCAAAAAATGCCTGAGAAACTGATTTGGAAATCAAAGTTGCCAAAAATACAAACATATTTGCATACGGCCACGCGAGTGAAGTTAGAACTATAATAAAATTCAAGTCTTGTTTTGTTTACATAAAATCGCTTTTCAACCTATGTAATGAATGAACAAACACATAAAAATGGACAACACAATCTTCTTTCGATAAATTTTATTCAAATCTCCATTAGTTTATGTTGAAAAGCAAAACGGAAAACGCGCATCGAGGCCGAGCCGTGTCTTCGATGAAATTCAAGAAATTAATACAACTGAATTTAAGCTACACGTTTAAAAACAATTCTCCAAAACTAACGAGAACACATTAACAAAAACTCAATCACAGATTGATATCTAGATAAATTTCCATCGAAAAATGTAATTTGTTTTACCTTTAAGTCCCTCCGGCGACTACTGTGCTTGGAAATTCTTTAAATCTCCGCTTTGGTGCTGAAATCCGTAAAACGAACCCATCTCTCGCATTGCTAAAAACGTATATAGTTCCTCGAAGCAAGATTTTATCCCTGAAAGCTCTTCTTTTTCCACTAAAGCGGCTCCTGAGTATCCCTTAATTAGCATCCCTGTCTTGAGTAGCAAACCACGAAAAAATGCAGGAAAATAACGACTTTAATTTAAACCGTTTTCACCGCTCAGTAAACACAGCAAAACATCAAAGTGTTTTCCCAGCTGACGTGACATTCGGCCGTGTAACCGCGCGAAAAAAAGCCTCGCTTTGGTTTCAACATGACGTCGTACGCGCATATTTTGCGACGTCATACGCGCCCGCGAGCTAGTCCTCCGCTAAGATCCCGGATGTTGTGTTGTGTGGCGTCATACGCGCATGCGCGCTAGCCTTGCGCGACACACATCTCCAACACACATGTTTTTGTTGCAGACAGCGCCCGCGAAACATTCCGCTAGCCATGACCATGAAAAATGAGGGCATAGGTTCTATGAGTATGGGGCTCCGCAGCCTGGCCTTCGGCCCGGCTAGGCCCCGCTATAATATATATTGATGTAAATAGTATCTATCTTAATTTTTAGTATTTTAATATACGACCACATCAGCTCCGCTGTAATTTTTATCGTGTTTAAATAAATGCCATTATTATTATTAATTCTGATTTTGTTTTCAGTGCAGTCACCGAACTTCTTAAAGTTGGTTCGGTCATGGAGTGTACTTTTCCGCCGGTGGTTATTAATCCCCTATCAGTTTCCATTTAACCCAACGGGAAGAAAAGGCTCATATTAGATCTTAGGCACGTAAATTGTCAAGTCTAAGATTAAGTTTGAAGATGCTAAATCGTTCCTTCAGTGTTTGCTAGCCAGGCCTTGCGCTTGGGCTTGCTCGTTTGATATCAAATCGTGCTATCGTTATATTGAGATTTTTGAACCTGATCAATAATTTTTGGGTTTCGCGTGGGTTTTCGAAGGCGTTACTAAATATTTCAAATTTACGGTTTTACCGTTTGGGCTTTCTGTGGGTCCATATATTTTTTTGAAAGTTATGAGACCGTTCGTTAAATATTGGCATTCCAAGGCCATCAGCATTGTTGTTCATTTGATCGATGGCATTTCAGCCGCCAAAGTTTTTTTAAAGGTGAAGAGCACTCATCGCTTGTCAGGTCGGATCTTTACGAATCCGGGTTTGTTCCCAACAAAGATAAGTGTCAGTGGGTCCCCATTGAGGGCATTTGCTGGTTGGGTATTTCTTGGGATTTCAAGAACAATTGTATGTTAATACCACTGGAAAAGATTTCAGGGATTTTTGACGAAGTGGTTGAAATTATGTCTTGCAAGAGCGTCTCTGCTGGGAATCTTGCTCGTGTTACGCGGAGAATTATCTCAAATTTTTTGATCATGGGTGATGTTTGTAACCTCATGACCAAAGCTATGCATAAGTTAATTGAATGCAGAAGAGGCTGGGATGCGCAGGTTGTCTTAGACTCTGATGTGCTTGTAGAACTCAAATTTTGGCACGAGCAGTTGAAGAGCTTAAATTCCAGACCGATATGGAGGAAACATGTTTTACCTTCTCCGGTTGTCTATTCTGACGCTAGTGCAGTCGGTTGCACTGCCTTTATCTCCATGAAGCGTAACCAGTTTCAAACAAAAAAATGGGATGCAATTGAGATGAAACAAAGTTCTACATGGAGAGAGCTAATGTGTGTTAAACACGCTTTGCAGTTTTGCTAATTTGCTCAGGGCAAGTTATGTCAAGTGGTATACAGATAATCAGGGTGTTGCAGCTACTGTTAAGACTGGTAGCAGAAAGGTTCACCCAGCACAAATTGGCAATGGAAATTTTTTTGCTTTCCAAGGAACATGATGTTATCATTGACAGACTATTTTGAGCAAAATTGTTGATTTTGACGATTGGAATGTTAAAGATTCTTATTTTAGGGCGGTTGATTCCAACTGGGGCCCAGTTACTGTCGATTGTTTTGCCAATTCCGTTAATGCTAAAGTTCCTAGGTTTTATTCATTTTTTTTCAACCTGGGAGTTTGGGTGTAGATTCTCTAGCTTTTGATTGGGTTCGGGAAAACTGTTGGCTTGTTCCCCCGCTATATTTAATTTCTCGCATCCTTATGCATTTTCTTAATTGTCAGTCTCGTGGTGTTTTGATTGTCCCGTTCTGGCCATATCTTATTCAGGAAAGCAGCACGTTTAAGAGTTTTGTTGTGGAGCGTACGGTTCGTGAACTGAACAGACGGACCGCAATCAAGAAACCACGGTCCGTGAATTGCATCTCATTAAGGGGACATAGTATATTTTCGTGTATTTCGTTGAACCGTGTGTACCCAAAACGGTTCGTCGATCCGTACGGAGCGTACGGTTCGTGAACTGAACAGACGCACCGCAATCAAGAAACCACGGTCCGTGAATTGCATCTCATTAAGGGGACTTAGTATATTTCGTGTATTTCGTTGAACCGTGTGTACCCAAAACAGTTCGTCGATCCCACGTCATGGAAGGAAATCCCTTTTCGACAATGAAAATTTGGTTTTATCGACTGAGTTGATAAGGTAAATTAGCCACCGTAAAAAAATTCGAGAAAGCTGACGTTTCGAGCTAGCCTTTCATACCAGATTGTCGGAGCGCTTTTATCAGCCCGCGAGAATAAGCACCCCCACCCCACTCACCCAAACCACTGAACACCGCTGGTTAAACTTGGTTATTGTTTCGGGCCCTTGTTATCTGAGGTATTCCCAACAGATCTAACAGAAATCCACCCTTCCACAAGTCTAATGGATCCTATATAGTCGCTTTTATGATGTATCTTCACGGTTGGTACGCGCCCTGTGATTGGTCAATTTAGCCTGTTCACAGTTACAACCGGGAATCCCGATTTTTCAAACCTCCAAGGGAAACGGAAATTGGTTCGAAAAATCGGGAGTTCGAAAAATCGAAGGTGGTATTGACTGAAATCAAATATAAGGGAAACAAGTTTTGGTTCGAATAATCGGGATTCCACTGTAATTTTTAATCGCTTTTAAACGGCGTTCTGACTTGACTGATATAGTGCGTTTTAACTTGACGTCTTAGACGCCATATTGGTGTACCAGTAAAAGCTAGAATTTTAATTTTAAAACTTCTTATGTTAGGTACACCAACATGGCTGTTATGACCTTTCTTGTCATTTGAGTCCCACTAATAAGACAAAGAAACAGTCTATGAAATGTTTCTTACAAAGTAAATGGACATTAAAAAATGTGACTTTCTTTACCGTAGTTTTCCAGGAATGCTTGAAAATTCTTAGAAAAGTCTGCCGCTTCGAGTATAGAAGATATGTCCTCACTTGTGACAAATTTCATCGCTTTCAGCTCTCAAACCACCACTACAAAGGCATAGAAATCTTCTAAAGGACTTTTTCTTTCCATTTCGAAGTCTTAAAAGGCGTGCTTTCATTCCGATTATGCAAAATGAACGTCTGCAAAATGGAAGCGTGGAGTTCACGAGCGACCATATTTGTTAGAAATCTGATAGTCTTCTCTGAGTGAACATTCGGGGACATTCGAAGCTATCCTTGCCAAACATTGAACAACCGACGAGGTTGCGAAGCTATCCTCGACAAACGTTAAACAACCGACGAGGTTCCGAGAAAAAAAGGAGCTTAGATCGGGGAATATCGGATCGAAATCGGAAGAGTTCGTTGTGGGCTCGGATTCTATTGTTACACACACTCACTCACTCAGACGGACAACATAGTAGCTTACGCCTTCTAAAGGCAGTAAGCTACAAAAATAGGCAGTCTATGACTGCATGTAGCTTACTGCGCCTGTTATTACTTAGATTATCGTAGGATTTCCTGGCCCGGTAGCCCCCCCCCCCGTATCCCCTGGATTTCCAAGCTGAGAGACCCTCCTCTCTGGCCCGGATTTGCAAAAAATGTTTGGAATCCCTAAATTTACAGGTAATGAAAAAAAATACATGTAATCGCATTCAGGAGATTTTGTTTTTATAATTTTCAAAAGCGTGGTGACGAGTGCTATACATTGGTGAAACATTTTAAAAATAAATATTGCGTGACGCATCATGACCCCCCCCCCCCCACCCCCCGTGATTTCAAAACTAAATCGAAGTGAAATTTTTTTAGTTCCAAATAACTGCTTTGATTTTGCCATGTATTAGTTTTTCCCGGCTTCATAGGTTTTTCAAAGTGTTGTCGCAAATACACAATATTTAAGAGTCTGTCCACGAGAGGACCAGGCAGACGTGACACATGCCATCTCACCGATTTCTTGGTTCACTAAGTTATTCAAGAAACCAAAGTGGTTCGGTCCCCTGACCATTCCCTGGGGTATTAGAGGCTCCACCTCAATTCCCAGGGGTAAAACCCAAAAATATCCCTTAAAAATGCACTGACAAGAGACTTCTCTCAAACTAACAGAATGTAATGGATTCTAATCTAATTTCATCCAACAATTGCTGGAACCCTTAGGAACTGAAAACTTAAAGTTCATGTAATTTAATATTATTCCTGTCAATTAAGAGCTGTCAATCATTGACCATGTCACGCAACTTCGTCAAATTGTACTTTTTCAAATGCAATTATCTCCAATGGGCAACATTGTAATTCAACAAACGTTATTCTACAACACAAACCTATCCTAGTACTATGTTTCTGTGGAAAAAAATGTTTGGCATCTGTCAAATATTCTTAATGGCATTCATTTAAAGTAAGTGACCAGCGCCTTCAATGTGCTTTTTTTTCGACACAGAGAATATCAAAAAAATTGAATGCTGACGAGCCATTCAATGCTATAATTATCAACATGCCTCCTTTCACTATATATTATGCGTCGAAACACATTTTCAAGACAGTTTAACTGCTAAATTTTATATAGCTGATATGCTAAATATTCGATGACAGCGCAACGTGGACTACGTTAATCAGTATACATAATTAATTAGCATCCACGTCTGCTTTATCGGCTCCATTTGTAGCCTACACATTGTTAGGGGAAAATGTTACCCAGTTGAGTCATTTGAAAACTCTTTTGGGTAATATTTTCGTTGAAATTATCGCTCTGCGCGATTACCTATTTTGGCCATGTTACTCATGTTTCATTCGGTGTTGTTTTTGTTGTGTTATCATATTTTCCGGCGTATTTTATTATATATTACGGGGGAATACGATACAATACAAACCTGCAGACGATGTAAAGTCAACTTTGGACAAATTTCCAGCTTTGAAATAATTACTTTTCTCTATTCAAGTCATTTTTGAGTGTATTGAATGTTCTGAGCGACAAATGAAATCAATATTGCGTGACAAGGTGAACAGAAATGTTCAGAAAATGTGGTGCGTGCCGTGACACCCGCCAGGGCATTCTTTTGAAAACATTTTGGCTTGAAAATAAAGTTCAGGTTCACATTTATTATAATTACTTGAGTCAAGTACTTAGAATATGAAGTTTAGCTGAAAATCCGCTTTATACAGAAATTTAACTTTCTCTTGTATATCTGACTTTTACCATCACATTCAGTTCACATGTTTCTAATTACCAAGGTCTCGCTTTCTGTAAACAACAAAATAAAAATCACAAACGAAGCGCTTCGTGGCGGCCGGAGTCGTATGATTGTTTTCTTGTTCAGTGCAACGGAAAGAGAATATCTGAAGTTTTAAATAGTTTGCGTCTTACTACAGCAGCCTTTATGGCTGCACAATTGTCAGAATTGTCGTGTTCGTTTGTTGCATACTGCAAAAACAGTTGCGTTTTTTCGGCACGATTTCCTGGGCGTATCGAGTTTTTCACTCTGTCTGCATGTGTGAAGGACATCAATGCAAGTCCCATCTGCGACAGGTAAAGTAGCCCAAACTAACGTTAGCACAGAAAGATGTCTTATTTTAGCGCGTGTTGGATTGTTTGATCACGACCTGGGATCACGACGGACATAATATGACCATTTGTCCAAAGCATCCTACTTCGCTAGGAACATGGTGGAGAACAAGCCTGAAATGTCACCAATTCCCGAAGAACCAGGCAGAAGGAGGAGCAAACCTTCAAATAAGCAAAGCTCGATACACAAAGAGATCATGGCTAAATGGAACGCTCTTGTTCCAGATGGTCCAGGTATGAACGCAGACGATACCCGAGTATTCCCATTATGCATGGTTCAATTCCTACAGTTACCATCCCCCCCCCCGGGCACACCCCCGGGGATTTGCCATTTTTTCTTCACTTGGCGTCCTATTCCCCACCCCCGGGCACAAAGAAAGAGGTAATTCCCCACCCCCGGGACGCTCAACAGCAAGCTGCACCGTTTCTCAAGAAGACAGAAATGTTTATTATATAAATCCACCGAACAGTTTACAAAATAGACATCGACTGGACTAGACTCGTATGGTTACCGAGATCAGGAAGCATCTCTCCCATTGTTTTTCTTCCTTGCTCGCGTTTCTTTGGCTTTCATCGCTCCTCTCTTGCGGTTGTTTCGTGTACTGAGGATGTGTTCTTCCCAACACTTCACATCATCCACTGACGGGCTTTAACTTTGCCAAATTGTTTTCTTCCAGCCAATTACTAACAAATTGTAAGAATTTCCCAGCAAAGAAGTCCGCTTGTCGAGTCATGTCGTCCGCCATACACCTTATTCCAAATATGGTGGCCAATTTATTATTTTTTTATAGCCCTTGTTGCCTCGTCAGCATGTGCAAAATGAGACAAATGAGGGCTAATTAAAATGCATACAAAAAGAATAATAAATTGCCCGCCATTTTGGAATAAGGTGTGTAGTGCTTCGACGAAAATTTCGCCCCATAATTCCTTGCGCACCTAGATTATCCCCACCCCCTACCCTCGGGACAAGACTGCTTGCAAATTTCCCCACCCCCGGGCCACAAGGGCCGACTTTGTCCCGGGGGTTGCCCGGGGGGGGGGCATGGTAACTGTAGGAATTGAACCATGCATTACTAAATGCATGGTATTGCCGAGCAATTTCAACGAGTAAGGAAATTACAATAATACAAACTAGAAATAAATAGGTTCCGTTCCGCCCCAGAGGAAAAAAAATGTTTTTGTTGCAAACATATTTCAGCCAAATTTTTATTTCCGGAAAAATATATTTTTGCATGATAGGTTCGCACCAAATTATATTCATGTCATTAATCTGTTTGTCAGCCCATAGCTGGACGAAGCGTTTTTAGCCTGCGAGCAAGCTCTCGGGCTCGGGGTTTAGGGTTAGCCCGAGAGCTTGCTCGCAGGCTAAAGCGTTTTTGGTCGCTTGTCCATTTGTCGTACTGTTTCTTGCCTTAACTGTCAGGAATCTCGTTGGCATACCAAAAAATTGCCCCCTGAAGGGAGACATTTGTTCCGGGCGTGCGCGTTACTAAAATGAACTATTGAGCTCGAACGGCCTGGGCGCGAGTCCGCGCAAGTCACCAATAGAAGCCAAAATGGGCTCAGTCGAAGCATATTGCACTAAAAAAATGGCAAAATGACGGGCTTTATTTCGCTCCAACTAAATCATATTTCCCACCAAAATGTTTACTAGATCCCAGTCTCTTCAAAACCGAGTGTGTATGTTGACATTACGCCTATTGAAATGAGTTATACCGCTAAAAGCGATGACCGCGCGGTTGAACTCCATTCAAGCCTTCACGTGACATTGGTCACTTCAAGGTCAAAATGACGGGACTTTTTTTTAAGTTATTAAAATATTTTAACGTTTCCAGATAGAATAATAACCATATTACTGGAATCCGAGTGTGGATTTTCGAAAAGTAATTCATAAATGGGCGAAATTTTGATTATCCCTTCAAAAAAATGGCGTTTTCGCTGTGATTTTAAGGGTCAAATTGGGGGTCTGGGGACGAGCTAAAAATTTAGAGGCAAATGTCATCCAATTTTTTGCCATGATTCTCATTAAAACGTGTAACTGGCAACCTAGCAGTATTCTCCTGTAAGCTGAATACAAAAATAACTAACAGGCCAGTACAAAACGTGGACCCCGCCTTCTGGACCCCTTCTGGACCCCCCTTCTGGACCCCCTCTTTTTCTTCCAGGAAATTGCCAATTAATACATTTGTGCGAAGTAGCAAAAAAAATGTAAAAAAAATATATATATATATATAAATATTAAAATTGAAATAAACAGAACATAAAAACAACTGGGCGACTGGAAAAGGATTTGAAGCGCACTATAAAAAATTACAACATATTTCCCGCCATTACGATTGCACCATAAGCTCTTTACATAACTACTGCTGACTGTTACCTGGCTGTTAAAATGGAGGTGAGTGTTTTTCAGGTTTCTTTACTATTTGATGTAGAATCTGGTCTTTTCGGAGACCATCGTTAAATAATAATGACATACCGTGAAAAGAAAGTCTGCAGCTGCTTAATATTACATTTTTTCTACATTTTTTCCTACTTCGCACACGTGTATTAATTCAAAACAGTCATTTGTCAATTTCTTGGAAAAAGAGGTGATCCTGAAGAGGGTCCAGATGTGGGTCCAGAAGGGGATCCAGATGGGGTCTAGGTGGGGTCCAGATGGGAGAAATGGGAATATTGAAATAAAGTTTGTTGTTGTACAGTGCAATCGCCAATTTCCGGCTGCATGCAACCACGTGTCACTTCCGATTTCTTACTAAATTCTTCATACTACTAATCGTTTTCTCGGTAAATGATACTCTATTCTAGACCAAAACTATCTGATTTCTATACCCTATCACGTACAAAATTGTTTGAAACCCATGCCCTACATATAGTGTAAATATGAGAGTTAAATCCACGGGTATCGTCTGCGTTCAAAGACTTCAAACCTGCACCATCTGGAACAAGAGCGTTCCATTTAGCCATGATCCTTTTGTGTAACGAGCTTTGCTTATTTGAAAGTTTGCTCCTACTTCTGCCTGGTTCTTCGGGAATTGCCGTGAAGAGGATGGTGACATTTCAGGCTTGTTCTCCACTATGTTCCTAACGCAGTACGATGCTTTGGACAAATGGTCATATTAAGTCAGTCGTGATCAAACAATCCAACACGCGCTAAAATAAGACATCTTTCTGTGAAACACTCAATACGCCCAGGAAATCGTGCCGAAACATCGCAACTGTTGTTGCAGTATGTAACAAACGAACACGACAATTCTGACAATTGTGCGGCCATAAAGGCTGCTGTAGTAAGACGTAAGCTATTTAAAACTTCAAATATTCTCTTTTCGTTGCACTAAACAAGTAAACAATAATACGACTCCGGCCGCCGCGAAGCGCTTCGTTCGTGATTTACATTTTGTTGCTTACAGAAAGCGAGACCTTGGTAATTAGAAACGTGAACTGAATGTAATGGTAAAAGTCAGATATACAAGAGAAAGTTAAATTTCTGTATAAAGCGGATTTACAGCTAAACTTCATATTCTAAGTACTTGACTCAAGTAATTATAATAAATGTGAACCTGAACTTTATTTTCAAGCCAAAATATTTTTTAAAGAATGCCGTGTCGGGTGTCATACCACGCACCTACATTTTATGAACATTTCAGTTCACCTTGTCACGCAATGTTGATTTCATTTGTCGCTCAGAACATTCAATACACTCAAAAATGACTTGAAAAGAGAAAAGTAATTATTTCAAAGCTGGAAATTTGTCCAAAGTTGACTTTACATCGTCTGCAGGTTTGTATTGTATCGTATTCCCCCGTAATATATAATAAAATACGCCGGAAAATATGATAACACAACAAAAACAACACCGAATGAAACATGATAATTTCAACGAAAATATCACCCAAAAGAGTTTTCAAATGACTCAACTGGGTAACATTTTCCCCTAACAATGTGAAGGCTACAATTGGAGCCGATAAAGCAGACGTGGATGCTAATTAATTATGTATACTGATTAACACAGTCCACGTTGCGCTGTCATCGAATATTTAGCATATCAGCTATAAATTTATCAGTTAAACTGTCTTGAAAATGTGTTTCGACGCATAATATATAGTGAAAGGAGGCATGTTGATAATTATAGCATTGAATGGCTCGTCAGCATTCAATTTTTTTTATATTCTCTGTGTCGAAAAAAAAGAACATTGAAGACGCTGGTCACTTACTTTAAATGAATGCCATAAAGAATATTTGACAGATGCCAAACATTTTTTTTCACAGAAACATAGTACTAGGATAGGTTTGTATTGTAGTATAACGTTTGTTGAATTACAATGTTGCCCATTGGAGATAATTGCATTTGAAAAAGTACAATTTGACGAAGTTGCGTGACATGGTCAATGATTGACAGCTCTTAATTGACAGGAATAATATTAAATTACATGAACTTTAAGTTTTCAGTTCCTAAGGGTTCCAGCAATTGTTGGATGAAATTAGATTAGAATCCATTACATTCTGTTAGTTTGAGAGAAGTCTCTTGTCAGTGCATTTTTAAGGGATATTTTTGGGTTTTACCCCTGGGAATTGAGGTGGGGCCTCTAATACCCCAGGGAATGGTCAGGGGACCGAACCACTTTGGTTTCTTGAATAACTTAGTGAACCTAAAAATCTGTGAAAGTTTGAAAGAAATCGGTGAGATGGCATGTGTCACGTCTGCCTGGTCCTCTCGTGGACGGACTCTTAATTTCTTTGAATGAAAATGTTTTCACTTGAATAAAAGAGTTTAACGCACGAATTCGGTGATTTTCTGCTTCCGGAAGGCTTAGCGTCTGTGAATTATATTATAAACATCACAAAATAATATTTAAATTCAGCAACCTACTTTATTATATCTAGTGTTCTAAAATTTCCGACTTTTCATGTGTATATAGAATGCCATTCTTATCTAATTTAGTTTAGTCTCAAGAGCAAAACGCGTCAAATTATCGCATCAAGGAAACTGTCGGCCACGCAAATTTGTTCAGCATCTTTTTTTTTTTTTTTTTTTTTTTTTTCAGAGAACTTTTTTTTTATTTTATTTTTTTTATTTTTATTTTTTATTTTTGACACCACGTGACCTACACATACATTTTACAACATTATACAAAATAATAATATAACAGTTAAACTAAGGCAATTAAGTACTATGCTTAACTTTACAAAAGAGCTTAACTTTACAAAAGAGCTTAATTACACGCTAAAAAGGCTTATTGATATAATAAACTAGCTCAAGGGTCAAATTTCGGAGTCTAAATAATGATTAAATAAGTTTACTAATTACGCCTAAGCCTAGTTTTTTTACACTGAAAGTGGTGTAAAAGCTAACGCATTGCTTATGCAGAGAGTGGTCCACTTCGCTTCATACTTTTTGTTGTTTGAGTTTTTAATAGCAATTTGTCTTTCGCATTTGATTTTACTTTCCAATAAGGCAAGAAAGACCTTCATGCTAGGGGTCTCCGATTGGTTTCTTGCGAGATATAGATGATATTTAGCTATAAGAAGATAGTGATTAAATGCGTGAAACTTGGTATTTTCAGGTTTGTATCCATAAAGGATTTCGCAAGAGTTAGGCTTTAAGTTGTCCGAGCGCCTTATATTCCACCATTTTATAACGTCTTCCCAAAAAGACTTAACTTTGGGGCACTCACAAAACCTATGAAGGAGTGTTTCGTTTTGGCCATTGCAGTGGTCGCAAAATGGTGACTCTTTTTTTTTCATTCTATGGAGTGATAGATTGGTAGGTATGATGTTGTGTATAAGTTTATATTGGAAGCTCCTCATTTTACTTTCAATGGTGACTTTAAATGGAAGTTCATAGACATCTTTTACGTTTGGCACTAGATTACTTAGAGTGATTTCGACTGTTGGCGGAGAAAAGGACTTTTCCGCTAGCATCAAGCGGGCTTGTTTCGCGGTGACGGTGTCATGATCAGCGTTGGAGGGTTCACTAACATCCCTGGCAATACTGCTCGTGATTTCGTTTTTCCACGCTTTAGGGATTGCCGCTATGACGCCACCATAGTCGAGGAAGGTGCATCGAACGTTGAATTTGCGTTTAAAATTTTCAAAAGAAAGGAATTGGTCGTGATTGTCCAAGAGATCACTTATTTTTAAAACGCCTTTATTGACCCACGCTTTGTTGTACATCGTTTTACCGTTTGTCTTTATAAACCGGTTGTTCCATATAATTTCTTGCTTAAATTCGTTTACCTTGAGCGGCTTTTTGCGATTCAGTTCTTGCCACGTCTCGAGGATATTTTTATAGAAAGACGGAAGATTATTTAGGTTCAGCATTTTCAGGTCGTAGTTACATTGGAATAGAAAAGCTCCTCCGACTTTAGCTAACAAGGAATCGAGACGAGCGCACCAATGACTGCCAGTGGATTCGCAGTAGCGTTTTACCCAGGTGATCTTAAGCGATTTTGCAACATCCACAAAGTTTACCATGTTTAGGCCGCCTTTGCAGGCTGGGCCAATCAACGTCTTTCTTTTTATTTTATCAGGCTTAAAGTTCCAGACAAAAGAGAATATGTTGCTGTTGACCTCTTTTACAAAATCGGCAGGAATGTTTAAGACCGAGGAGCAAAAAACGAGTTTGGAGATTGCCAAATTCTTGACAATTGCTATTCTGCCTAAGATGGTAAGATGTCTCATACGCCAGATGTTTAGAACTTTTTTAAGTTTAGCGAGCTTCTCATCAAAGTTCAATGATTCAATGATTCCTACATTAGCAGTGTATGGAAAGGCAATTCCAAGTGCGGTGACGTAATTTTTTGGCCATGAGATGCCAAAAGGCTCATCTTTTCCTAATCTATTTTTCCAACGACCTAGCCATAGACCCTCAGTTTTTGATTTATTAATTTTGAGACCTGAGCAAGTGCTAAATTGATCAAGGAGCGCAAATAGAGACGCTACTGAAGAGTCGTCTCGGACAAAAGCAGTGGTGTCGTCTGCATACAAACTAAGTTTAGTGATCTTATTCCCGTTTTCGAGGCCTTTAATGGAATTCGTGGTTCTAATCTGGTGTGCAAGTGGTTCGACCGCGAGAACAAAGAGCAAACCTGAGAGAGGGCACCCTTGTCTGACTCCTCTTTGTAAAGCAAAAAACTCGGACGAGTGTCCATTATTGATGACGCAACTAGAGATATTGCTGTAGAATGTTCGAACCCAATTGAGGAAGCTTGGGCCAAAGTTCATAATATTGAGCACCTTAAAAAGGTAGTCCCACTCTAAGGAGTCGAAGGCCTTTTCAAAATCTAGGAAAAGTATCATACCTTCTTTATTTTCGTGTTGTTCAATTATGTCTGTAATTAGACGGATATTTTCACCGAAAAATCTGCCTTTAATGTAACCCGTTTGGTCCCTTTCTATTAGCAGAGGGAGTACCTTCTCTAATCGCCTTGCAATACATTTGGTAGCTATTTTATAGTCAGTGTTTAAAAGAGAGACTGGGCGCCAGTTTTTGAGCAATAAAGGATCTTTGTTCTTTTTTGGAATTAAAGAAATGATTCCTTGTCTCTGCGAAATAGAAAGCTCCCCCAATAAGGCACCATGGTTGAGGCACTCAATCAAAGGATTAGATAGCTCATTCCAGAAACGTAGGTAGAATTCAGCAGATAAACCGTCCGTGCCCGGAGATTTATTATGTTGAAAAGTTTTTAGAGCGGCAAGGCATTCTTCTGCGGTTATTAAACCTTCGCAAATGTTTTGTTTTTCATCATCCAGTCTAGGTAGAGATTCACAATCGCAGAAGGATAGTGGGTCAGTAGCATCTTGTTGTTTTTGAGAGGTGTAAAGCTCATTGTAAAAGCTTTTCATAGCATTTAAAATGGGTGTTGGGTCTTTAACGGTAATACCCTCAGGCGTCTTCAGTTCTTTAATATGTCGTTTTTCATAACTTCTTTTTTCTAGGCTATAGAAATATCTGTTGCATTTCTCACCCATTTCGTACCATCTCGCTCTGCTCCTAATTATGGAGCCTTTGGTTTTCTGCACAGCAATTTCATCTAATTCTATTTTGAGCTTCTTGGCCTCCTCTACGAGGGAGTTATCTTCCGGAAACGCGTCGATACGTGAGTTTATTTCCTCTAATTTTTGAGAAAGATTTTGTTTGATATTTCTTTCTTCGTTAGCTTTCCTTTTAGCGAACCGGATAGCGAAAATCCGAATTTCCATCAGCATCTGGCGAATTTCTCGCTCGGCCGATTGTGGTCAAGTTTTCTACATATTTCTCAAAAGCCACTAATAAGACAAAGAAACAGTTTATGAAATGTTTCTTACAAAGTAAATGGACATTAAAAAATGTGACTTTCTTTACCGTAGTTTTCCAGGAATGCTTGAAAATTCTTAGTAAAGTCTGCGATGCCGCTTCGAGTATAAATTCTGAAAGAATACATGTCCTCACTTGTGACAAATTTCATCGCTTTCAGCTCTCAAATCACAACTACAAAAGCATAAAAATCTTCTAAACGACTATTTCTTTCCATTTCGAAGTCTTAAAAGGCGTGCTTTTATTCCGGTTATGCAAAATGAACGTCTACAAAATGGAAGCGTGGAGTTCACGGGCGGCCATATTTGTTAGAAATCTGATAGTCTTCCCTGAGTGAACATTCGATTCGGGTATTTCGAAGCTATCCTCGACAAACGTTGAACAACCGACGAGGTTGCGAAGCTATCCTCGACAAACGTTGAACAACCGACGAGGTTCCAAAACAAAAAAGGAGTTAAGATCGGGGTATATCGGGTCAAAATCGGCAGAGTTCGTTGTGGGCTCGGATTCTATTGTTACACTCACTCACTTACTTACTCACTCACTCAAACGGATAGCATAGTAGCTTACGCCTCTTTAGGCAGTAAGCTACAAAAAGCAAGCCGAAAGGCATGGGGACGAGGGTGAGAAATAAGTGTTGCTATTGCCGAGGATTGGAAAGAAAAAAAACTGGTTAAAGTGTTGAATGGAGATGCGTTTTCCCCTTTCAAAGCATGGCCAATGGAGATGAGGATAATATTTTGGAAGAAGCCACTGGGCGATACGGAAACCTTCAAAATGGTGTTATTTCTTATAGGCAATGGATGCGAGCCCACATTGATTGCAGAGTGGATTACGTCTTCTCAATTTTGGGGCACAACTAAAGGAGCTGAGAAAGAGCAAGGCAGATAGATTTTATCTTAAACAATGCGGATCAGAAGCGGCATTCCTGGTTTTATTTTGACATTGACTATAACAAAGTGCTATATTTAAATGGCCTGCCAAAAAAGAAGTGAAACAGAGATAAACTACATCGATGTGAAGGCAGTTTACTAAACTAAAAGTGAACAATGACATTATTGATTTGATATGTGATAAGTGTGCTACAATAAATGATTAAATGAATGTATATTCTGATTGTGTTTCGATCGTGGGAAGGGTTGTTAATTTTTATATCGTTTGAATCGTGCATACTTATGTTTGGTGGAGTGGCGTGTTTTGATTTAACGCCTCCCCGCGCTAATATTGACTCGCGCCTCCTTGCTAATGTCGCGAAAGTTGTCCGTTTTGTCATGACGTTGCATTCGTTTGAATGGTAAAGAACGAAATATATATGCATTTTCTTCATTTCTCTCGCGTGAATATTCGGGTTTATTTTTTTCGGCTCGTGTGTTTGTGAAAGCGTATCGTAGCAAAATAGATATTTGGTGTAGTGGCATGTTATTTGTCGCGTGTAGGTTCCTTATTTCCTCTCGCGTGAATGTTCGGGCTTAGTTTTCGGCTAGCGTGTTTGTTTATATTTGAAAGCGTATCGTAGTAAAATAGATATTTGGTGTAGTGGCGCGCTGTTTGTCGCCTCACGCTTAAAGAACGAGATATATGTGTTGGTTTCTTATTTTCTCTCGCGTGAATGTTCCGGTTTAGTTTTCGGCTCGCGTGTTTGTTTATATTTGAAAGCGTAGCACACTGAGTAAGATAGATATTTAGTGCAGTGGCACGTTGTTTGTCGCCTCACGCTTATAATTAATGAACGAGATATATGCACGTGAAAGCGTATCGTAGCAAAATAGATATTTGGTGTAGTGGCACGTTATTTGTCGCGTGTAGGTTCTTTATTTCCTCTCGCGTGAATGTTCGGGTTTAGTTTTCGGCTCGCGTGTTTGTTTATATTTGAAAGCGTATCGTAGTAAAAATAGATATTTGGTGTAGTGGCGCGCTGTTTGTCGCCTCACGTTGTTTGTCGCCTCACGCTTAAAGAACGAGATACATGCACGCTCCGTAAGCAAGGATACGTTCCGTACGAAACGTACGGTTCGTACGAATCGATTGGACAGTAACAAGTTATTCACAGTGACTAAGTGTGATAATGAGATGCACGTTCCGTATACACACGGAACACGGTCCGTTCGAAACGTACGGTTCGTACGAATCGTATGAACAGTAAAAAGTTATTCACACTGACTGAGTGTGATAATGAGATGCACGTTCCGTATACAGTCAGAACACGGACCGTAAGCAAGGATAACGTTCCGTGCGAAACGTACGGTTCGTACGAATCGTACGGACAGTAAAAAGTTATTCACACTGACTGAGTGTGATAATGAGATGCACGCTCCGTATACAGACAGAACACGAACTGTATAGTTACGAAAAGTTTGAAGGTTACGGACCGTAAGCGAGGATGACGATCCGTACGTTTTGTACGGACCGTCAACATTTACTCACGGTCCGTATCAGTGCGACAGTATTGGACATGACTGGAGGCATTTTTCACTGTCATAGATAATCTTAGCAGACATCTCAGGAAACAGAAGTTTAAGATAATTTCTTAACAGGTCTTCATTACCTGCAACACTTTTAAGCAGTCATTACACTACAAAAATGTAAGCTAACTGCCCCCAATAAATTGTATTTGAAATTTCTACCTTCATAACCTGCAATTAAACCATCTATCCCTTGTTTACATCAGCATTATACCGTTCGAATAACGTGGCCACTAATTAACATGACACCAATCGCTTTTCGCTTAAGCTTACGTAGTTTTAATATGAAAGGTTGGCAAGCTTACTGTGGTGAAAAAAAAAACATGATTTCATCTAAATTAAAATTTCTCACCATTTTCTTTCGCTTCAAGTTCTACCAATCATCACTTTCACGCCAAGCCATTTCTTTAGCTCCACTTTTTGGAACTTTTGCCGGAATGCAATGGTTAATATAGTCGCCATCTTGGATAATTAACCGAGCAAAATCTGGGGAGAAGAAATGGTCATCGCGTCGCCACTTCGCATCTTAAATTTTCATATTTCTTTTATATACAAGGCCAAAAAAAGCACCTCTTATTTTAACGGTTCTCTTTCTAAAGTGCTCTTTTTGATTACCGGCGGCAATTTTCTTGCTTGCTTTAACGAGATATAAGAAACATGTCATGATGACATGCCCTGCAAGGTCAAAGCCATTCATTGTGATAGATAAACTATGTTTTAGACCGGGGTTTTAGAATACCGTAGTTTCAAATTCCGGCATTATCTTTGCGGCAGGAAATTATGTTATGCGAGGAATGTACAGTTTATCAATGTGTTTTCCATTAATCCAGGGCGTCAGTTTCTTTTTGCGAGCATTTGCCATACAAGCTACTGTAATATTAGCCAACCTACCCTTTCTCCTCCGGAGGGCATTTGCATGGTTTAATAAAGCCGTAACACGAGATATGAAAAGTTAACAAAATTATAGAGTGAATTGCACCAAATAAATTTAAGTTACTAATTACTTCTTTCCTCAAAAATCACGGCAAACTGTCAACAAAAAAATAAAGTTCAGGAACAAAATTTTAATGGTAAACGAATGTAATACGTATATTTAACTAAACACAAAACCTCACTCTGTGCTCTGGGTGAGAATTGAACGAGACATAAGCTATTTATACTTTACAGTCTGTCCAATCTCTCAACAGTGTTCAATAAATTTGATATTATATTTTGTTATATTATCTCTCATATGAAAACACAGACTTTTCCGTGGGATTTAACTTCCTCAGTCTGTCTAGGACTGAAGGAACTGTCGTTGTTGCCAATAGGCACAGTATTAAACAAATTGACTTGGAAGCCAAATCTATTGCAGTCACTTTCCGTTGTGTCAAGCAGACTTTTGATGTGGCATTGTCAACAAATGGGAATCTCGGTGTCACAGATGTTCAAGGACACAAAATCTTCATTCTTCAACATGAACAAAATGACACTTACAGAGTGCGATTGGAACTGGAAATTTTGGTTGCTCTGATGGTCCTGCTGCCAAAGCAGAACTTTCAGAACCTACAGGACTATGCTTTGATTTTGACACTGTAATGTTTTGTTGCTTTGATGGCAGCAAAAATGGCTACATTAAGATTCACGCCTCTGTAGAGTTTGCATGTACATTCATGACCAAGATTAGAGAAATTTACCATGCAATAGGGTTTCTTCTCAAAAAGGAGCAGAATCGTTTAGCTCAGATTGGAAAGAATCCCACTGCCCCATTTGTGGAAAGCACGGACAAGCTCATTGATTCCTTGGCCTACTTGGAGAGCTTGATAGCTCAACGGAAAGAGTATCTCAAGATGGCAACAGCTGGCCCTAAGGGAACTGTTTACCATGCTTCAGTTAATGGCTTTGCAGAGACTGTTAAGGGTCTGGAGGCTCATATCAAATCCCTTGAGCAGTTAGCGATGCGTGATGTTCTAGATAAATTTAATCTCTATGCATTTGTCAATGAGTCCCGTAAGGAGCATGGATTTGCAAAAAACAAACAGAAAGGGCAGTACAGGCACCCTACTCTTCAACAGTATGTGCACAGTAAAGATCGCCATGAAGGAGGTAATCAAGAAGACTTGTCAGTGCCCACATTCTTATCACACTAACACATTTAGTGCCAACCAGCCAAGCCACAGGTCCACTTTGTCTTCTGTTAAAACCATTGCACAGTGCAAGAAGTTGGGTGAACAATTTGGTCCACATCAAATTCAGGTGTCTAATGAACAATCAAAGGAGGACCTCAAGGTAGCTAAATGTGCTAAATGTGCTGACTAAAGCTAGACCATCCCAGAACATCCAGGAATTGTACAGGTACAAATGTGATTATGGCCCTTGTGTAATCATCCAAAAAGATATGCTCTTGCAAGGCAATGCAGACCAGTGCTAACTTCATTGCCCAGCATTTAATGAACTGATGAGAGAGTTAGAAATCAGGAGAGGAAAACCACACCAGAGATTGGCCGTGTCCCCTCCAACAATTTTTTGTTTGTTCCTGGGATGTTGTAGCAGTTAACCCTGGAACAGATAATGGGATTCCCAGTGGTGATAAATGGTGGCTTTGCCAGGTCAACAAGCCCCATGAATCAAACAGAGATAGATCTGGATGTCATGTATTTGGATTTTGGCTGAATGAACAGGCAACTGATAAGTCCACCCCAAAAAAACATTTTTTACTGCTGCTAAACCCAGTGAAGGACTATTTTGGTAGCATTATCAACGACAACAAAATCCTAGTTGTTCAATCTAAGAACTGAGTTCAGGTTGGCAACATGGACATGTGTTGTACTGATGCTTTTAGAAGAGAGTTAAATATTGCTGAGTCAAATGTAGAAGAGACGTAGATTCAGAGTCTGATGATGGTGTACAAACCAGACATTCATGAAGTGGATGGAACATAGAAGGAGATTCGTGAGAAATGTTGAGGGTCAAGTCCTGACTTCATATAGAGATCTTTCAAATCCATGTCCAGCAAGACAACAGCCTCATCATTCACAGCATTTGACACACATGGAGACAGAACTTGAGGCAGAAAGAAATTGCTTCTAGTTTGATTACACAGTAGGCGATGCTAGCTAAATATAAACATTATTAAGTCTGGACTCTGGGAGCAAAGCAGGGATTCTTAAATTCATTTCTAATTGTAAACGTAAACAACTCTCTAAGCAGGGTATTAATCACTTACATGCAGTATGTGCCAAAGTGCATATGCAACTGCAAATTTGGGTACTTTGTTATGGACAGAGTTGTCATTTTCATATGACTTCAGAATTTCATGTATGTGGCAAAACTATTATTTTAAGGACTGGCGAAAACCATAAACTTTGAACAGTATCAGAATCATGGGATTCTGATATGACAGCTATTATTGGCAAGCTTGGTGAAATAGATGTAATCCAAATGTTTTGAATGTTGGGTTGTTTTAATGTGCATTCTTTCAAGCAAAAATTTTTTTTTTTCAAAACATAATTGGGTTACATTGCTTATGGTTTGTGCTTTTCACCAGTGAATGTTTCTTCAATAGAGTTGAACTCCTAACTTACACAATGTAGGCAGTTATAAACGAGTTATTAGATTGACCAATGTACAGGCCATTTGCAATTTTTTTTCAAGTTAAAGTTATGAAATGTAAAAAAAATATTACAAGGGTGGTTGCAACTGAAGACTAGAAAGATGGCTGCCGAACAGACGCCTCTGCGAGGGCTCTGCGAGGGCTCTACGCGGACTCTCTTAAAAAACGTAATCTGACCCACAGCCCTTCTGAATCTACCCCATCAAGAATTCCTTAGAAAAAAGGAATCAAAATGAAGTGACGGAGATGCCAGAAAAATCTTGTTAAAAGACATCCTTGATGTAATCAACTCCCTGAAGGATGACATCAAAATTCAACAAGAGAGGATGGAAGAAAGGATGTCATCTCTTGAACGGCACACGGAGCATGCGCGGCCTCGTCGGAAGCGGCCACATGTTTTCTGACTGAGAGGTCTTTGGCCCTCCTTCACCTCAAAATTGTTTATAAATTGGTCAAGCTTTGCTCAAAACAATGGAATAAGATCTCTTTACAGAAACAAATGTCTAAAAAGAACAAACGTGGAGATAGAGGCTCCTTTGAAGAAGAAACCAGTCTAGCCAAAAAATCCAATATGGCGGAGTCGGACGAAGGAAACAGCTCGCTGGCTGAAAAAGAACCTTCTCTTCTAGAAATCAAACATATTCTTATCAATATACAAGCTACAACAGCGGATATTAAAAAGGAGAACCGAAACCTAAAGAAGGAATTAGAGGCTTTGAAGAACTCAATGTCATTTAACGAGAAAGAACTCCAAGGAATTAAAGACTCCCTGAAGAATACAGCTAAAGCTAACACATCGTTAACTGAAGAATTAACCAAAACCAGAAATGAGCTCCAGTCTACTAAGCAAGATCTCGAACAGGAAAAGGAGGAAACTTTTAAAGCTTGGTGTGCATTTGATAACCTCGAGCAGTATACCCGCAAAAACTCTTTAGAAATACACGGAATACCTGAAAATGCTTACTGACACGGAAGCCGCGGTTATCAAAGTTGCGAACGCCCTCCAGGTAAACTTACAGCCTGATGACATCGAAATATCACATAAACTTAAAGGAAAGGAAGGTAAGAGGCCGATCATGGCTAAATTCTGTAGTCACAAGACGAAGTCAAAGTTATACAAAGAGCGTACCAAACTTCGTAGTGTCAAAATCACAGATATATTCCCTTCCTATGCACTAGCCATGGAATCTAACCAAGACCGGATTTACATCAATGAAAATCTAACATCTTACAGGAGAGAAGTACTGAAGGAAGCGAATAATCGAAAGAAAAATAAATCACTAATAAGTGTCTGGACACTAGACGGGAAGATCTACGCCAAAGCTTCGCCAACTGGAGACCGAATTCGTATTTCCTCCATAGAAGACCTAAATAGCATTTAATATTTCCACCTAAAGTTTCTGTCGCTGAAGGAAGACTCGGCCGATTTGAGGTTTAGTTTCTACTTTCACATTATTTAGATAAGAATGTTTTCTTGTCTCATGTTTTTCCTTTTTTTCCTCAGCATGCTTTATCCAAATTTTACTTATTATTTAGCTGTATGTTCTTCACTGTGTGTGTGTGTGTGTGTACGATTAATAATACGCAATCGTAACTACGAATACTTTACACAATGTACTTTTATTTGCTACTTTAATTCGAATCTGTTTTATTTACAAAAACGCTTTGCTTTCGTTCTTGCATTCCATGATATTTACCATAATGCTCAATTTCTTCTAATTTTTCAGAATGATGTTCTGTGTTCTCTCCAAAATATATATTTTAGTGAAAAAAATTCTAATTCACAAGAAAATCTTCGAAGTTTACCTAAAAACACTAATCTATATTTACCCTTTGCAAATATGCAAAACGACTCTTCGAATAAGAAATGACGACACCTTTTAAAGCTTCTTTTTGTTCGTTAAATGTCAGAGGTCTAAACCAAACATGCAAACGAAGACAACTCTTCAGGTGGCTGCATAACAATAAGTTTGATATAATATTCCTTCAGGAAACCTACTCAACAAAAAATATAGAAAACATATGGAAATCTGAATGGGGCGGCAAAGTCTATTTTAGCCACGGCACAAATCACTCGAGAGGTGTCATGATACTTTTTAACCCTAAATTGGATGCCTTGGCTGACAACATTGAACGTTATTTGCTTCTTCAGGCAACCATTCACGACTTTTCTTTCCAATTGTGTAACATCTATAGTCCCAACAATAACTGCGATCAAAAAGTGTTTTTTTCAAATATTATTCATGTCATTAAAAAGCGTCCGAACAACAACTTTATAATCGGAGGTGACTTTAATTGCGCGCTAACACCTCGCGACAAAATAGGTGGCGCGGCCATAGAAAGGAAAAACAATGTAATTAGCGAAATTACTAAATTACGCGACTCGTTTAAACTGCAGGACATTTGGAGGTGTCAGCACTCTGATCAAGTGCAATTCACATGGCGGGACAAAGCGCTAAAAGTACAATGTAGATTAGACTATTGGTTAATCTCTAAGGAGCTTTCACATATCGTCTTAAACACGGAGATAAAAGCATCAACACTATTAGACCATTCTGCAATAACTTTAACACTGCAGTCCGAGGGTTATGCAAAAAGAGGACCCGGTTTTTGGAAAGTTAACAAATCACTTCTTGACGATAACACCTTTATAGAACAACTTCAGAGCACTATTCCCGTTTTTAAAAAGAAACACAATTATCTCACTGACAAAGGCCTTTACTGGGATATGATCAAAATGGAAGTAAGAGGCTTTTGTGTGCAATACTCAAAAAGAAAAAATAGAAAGCGTAGAAACAGAGAGAAAGAACTTTCTAATCAAATTGACGCCTTAATGAAAGTACTCGCGACAAACAGGTCAAAAGAGAATATTACTAAACTGTACAGCCTTAGGACAGAACTTAACAAGATCGCTGAGCACAGAACCAATGGCGCCATTATAAGAAGTAGAACAAGGTGGCACGAGCAAGGCGAAAAGAATACGAAGTATTTCCTAAACTTAGAGAAACGGCAAACCTCTAAAACCTTCATTTCTAAACTCAAGTCACAAGATGGACACGAAATAACAGATTCAAACGAAATTTTAAACTGTCAAAAACGGCAGTACCCCGCAACAGCTTAAATGACAAGTTATTTTTTGAAAATCCAAGCCTCCCTAAACTAAACGATATTGAGCTGGAGGTGCTTGATAGACCACTCACAAACCAAGAATGTTTCGAAACTCTTAAAATATGCGCCAAAGACAAATGTCCAGGCAGTGATGGATTCACCGTTGAATTTTATTTACTCTTCTGGCCTATACTAGGAGAAGAAATGGTTCAAAGCTTTAACCACGCTTTAACCCACGGACATCTTAACATTACACAACGGCAAGGAATTATCAAAGTTGTGCCAAAAAAACGTAAAAACAAGTTGTATTTAGAAAACTGGAGGCCAATATCCTTATTAAATATTGACTACAAAATATTATCTAAGACCATTGCAAGTAGAATTAGCAATGTTCTTCCCCAACTTATACACGGAGACCAAACTAGATACGTGAAGGGTAGATACATTGGACAAAATATCAGATTAATACAAGATATAATGAAAATAACTTCACTGGAAAACCAACCCGGTATGGCAATCTTCGTCGATTTCAAGAAAGCCTTTGATTCGGTAAATTGGGATTTTTTAGCCAAGGTATTAGAAGCATTTAATTTTGGCCCACAAATTCGAAAATGGATAAACGTACTTCACACGGATATCACCAGCTGTGTCATTAACAACGGGTACACCTCCGAATTTTTTTCACTCCGAAGAGGAGTTAGACAAGGTTGCCCATTATCCGGTATCCTCTTTGTTCTCTGCGCAGAAATTCTAGCACATGCAATCAGAAATGATAAGAATATTAAAGGGATACAAATCTATAACAAAGAATATAAAGTATCTCAATACGCCGATGATACTACAGCTTTCGTTGCCGATGCAGTGTCGGCACGAAATTTGTTTAAAGTGCTACGCGCATTCCAAGAGACGTCGGGCCTGGAAATAAATACGTCAAAAACCGAAGGGATGTGGCTTGGATCCTGCAGGCATAACACATCAACTCCTTTTGATATAGCTTGGCTTTCAGAGCCGATATACGCCCTGGGAATTTATTTCTCTTACGATGAAGTTACCGTCTTTAAAAAGAATTTTGAAGAAAAGCTAAATTCGATGAAGAATATCTTAAATCTTTGGAAAACAAGAAATCTTACTCTCCACGGCCGTATAATCATTCTCAAAAGCCTCGCTCTCTCCAAGCTTGTCTACAACACATCCGTACTCTCCTTCCCACCGGAATTTATATCCACAGTTAAGTCTGCTATATCACAATTTGTTTGGAATACCCTTCCTAAAATCAAACACAATACAATGATTGGCCCAAAAATAAAAGGAGGTTTAGACATGCCGGATTTTGAAATAATTAATAATGCCTTGAAGGTAACCTGGATAAAAAGGT
>JAJLRJ010000006.1:29576881-29646881 GCA_024195265.1 Dendrophyllia cribrosa
TCAACTGAGAAAAGGAACAAATGCAACTTCATTGAAACAACTGCAAAGTTGTACTAAAAACCTTTGACTTTGACCTGAGCCAGACAAACCATTACACCACTTCATAGATTTTTCTATTTTTTTGAAGGTCCACTGGCTTGGAAAAACCAGTCCAGGGGAGGAAAGAAAGGAGCAGCAAGTGTATTTTTTCTGAAGTGTGAGCTTTGTGAAACCATAAACACAGCATCAACTTCTACAGAGCATAAAACAGGCAAACATGGTCCCAGGGCGTATGATGTAAATACTATATTAGCTGTAGGTGCTTTAAATGCAGGGATAAGGCAGACTCGTGTGAACAGTATTCTTTCTTGTTTGGACATACCATCTGTTAACCATGTTACATTCAAGACCAGGGAGAGAGAAGTGGGAAAAGCAGTGGAAAGTGTGGCCATGGCAAGCTGTATGGAAAGTTGTGCTGAAGAAAGGGAGAAGGCAGTTGCAGCTGGCACTGAATGTGATGCAAATAATTTGGTTGGGGTTATGTGCTCTTATGACATGGGGTGGCAGAAAAGGGCTATGAAACCAACGAAACCTATGAAACCATGAAACATATAATCTGTTAATTCATTGAAACCTATAGTTGCACTATATAGTGCATTAATACATGCGCGTCTATATGGCTGTCAGCCACGAAGTACATACACACTTTCTGAGCTCGATATGCATACCAAGATTTCCATGTGCCATCCAGAAACCATCTTTCTGATTAGTCGGCATTAAACAATAACCGATACAAAATACGTACTGAGGGGGGGAGCCATAGGCATTTCCGTAACATTGAACCATTTACTCACCATACTCTGGTCGTGTGAGCGGCGACAACTGGAAGCCCAGAAAGACTCCCGCTCATTGTTCATGTAGGCCAATGAGGTTGCAGATGTTACTCCTGTGCCTTACCTGCGTATGGCGAATGCTGTGAGGTCTGCTTCGTCGTAGAGATGTAGTCTACATGTTAGTCATTGTACCAGTGGTTATTTCAGAAATGAAAGGTAAGGAATCACTTTCGAACATGTTTATTGTATCTACAAACAAATAACAGGAAAAAACCCAAGTTTAAACAAACTTCACTGATACATTCTCTCTTCACTTCCACGCAGGTACACCCTAACTTCGGAACAATCTAACATCATCAAGATTGCTGCAGCCGGGCATAACATTCTTGTCACTAGTCAAGCAGGCACTGGGAAATCCCACTTGGTTCGGGCTGATCTACATAGCCTTCTACAGAGAAAAGGAAGAAAGGTTCCCATTGTGTGCCAAGTGGCAATGCTGGAACAGTGTATTTGGAAGATGGCATCAACGAATCAACAGCTCATGCATTTTACAGGTTGCGCACAGTTGATCTTCCGGCCAACTTGCTAGTGTATAGAGCAATCGCCAACGATTTAGTACTGTGATATGGGACGAAATAAGCATGTCAAGCACGAAAGTGTTTGTACTGGCGAATAAAATCTACAAGGTCCATCACCTCCGTGCAAATCCGCGCACCTTTTCAGTGAAGAACAAGTTATTTCAGTTGGATATTTTTTTACAGCCCTTTCCTGTTTCTAACTTTTTCGTCCTGGAAGATTCGTTTTCAATTCTCCTCTATTCATCAAGGCAATTCCACACTGATTTGAATTAAAAACACTGCTGCATCAAAGTGAAAATGAGAAGGAATTTGTCGCCTGCTTGCGAGAAATTCGCAGGGAAAAATGGGGCGATGCTTCATTTGCGTTTGTGAAACGTCTGTCTCGAGCTCTGCCAGAGGGAATGAAAGAATGAGCTGTTCATATTTTTTTTCAAGCACTTGCCAGTTCAATTTTTCTATTTATGCATCCTGGCGATTTGTTTACATTTTAAAGCCATTGATGAGGGAAATGTCAGTGATATACCGTGTCCAGCTGATCGGGTACTTCTAAAACCTGGTTGTAAGGTCATGTTGCTGTAGAATAAGTCCAAATTGTCTGGTAAATGGATCACAGGGCACATTGGTCATGTGGGGGAGATGTTGATTTTGGCACAGAGGGGCGGAGGTTGTAAAGAGAGAAAACAAACACTTTCAGAACTGGTGATGTTGTTGGAAGTCGTACTCAAATCCCTGGCATTAATGTACACATGTATGCTATCACCTGCCACAAGTCCAAAGAACTTACCCTCCCTTCACTAGTATTGCACTGTAGTAAAGAGTTTGTCCCTGGACTGATGCATGCTTCACTTATCAGAGTCAAATCGTGCCATCACCTTCAGATAGTTGATTTTAACCTGAATTAGCTGTTCCTCCAGTGCCAGAATGCGTTAATGTCTGTGCTCGCCTCACAGATCCATTAGAAGGAGAAATTGCACGCTGTCGCAAGACAACAACAACGAACAACAAGAAGGTCATTGATGTGGACGAATTGAGAATAACAGATTGCTTTGAGCTTCCAAAGGATGATGACAACGGTTTTTTACAACACAAACAGAAAAGCTGGTGAAATCATATTTTGAAAGAAGGGAACCAGATGATATGGTCATTGATTTGCAAACAGTGTTCATTGTACTAAGTAAAGAAGCCTGCAATAATTTTTGCAGATGTCCTCCCCCATCATTCAATCTCAGCTCTATTTTTGAAAAAATGAAAATTGAATATCCTTTAAGTGACTTTGCCATTGAGAAGAACAAGTTGATAGGAGAAATCATCAATGACAATCGGCACAAGGAGACTTTTGGAAAGATTCTTTGGAGCCATGCATGTCAAATCATCAGGTTCGTTAATTAACCTAGTTGATGAAGTGAAGCTCTCTACTGGTCAATGGAACAATGACACTAGGGACCTGTACATGATAATCACATGTTCCCCCGCTTGTTTACGAGATCTTAAATTTTTTTGGCCAAACCTTTGAACAGCTTGCACAATGATAGAGGTATACAAGGAAGTGGTGAGGTCTGTAGTGGAAAAGGTCCAGAGAGCAGATTTTACCGAGACTGCAACTTTTGATGCGAAGGGCATGCCTTCCAAAGGTGCATCACGTTGGTGCTTGGGCTATTCAGAAGGTTGTGCATGATTCATCATAAGTATGTAAGATCAAACATGGTGACCACAAACAAATCAACCCACCAATCTGTGTTCAGACGGCTGCAGATTGCCTCGCTTTTAGAAGAACACTTGATTGCAAATTTTGAATCCGTGGAGGATAGTACAAATTATCCAAAAACATTGTCTGTGAAAGAGGACAAACAGTTTCAGAATTGAGGCCTAACGCACATTTACCACTATGTATATGAATTTTTCTTGGAAGTGAAAGTGGCACAAGTCGGTGTTATGAATGATTACATGCTGTCCTGCTCCACGAGGGTTTGATCTATAAATCAGAAACCTGCAAAAAGCATAATATTCAGCTGCAACAGAAATCGTTGGAGTGTTTTACCCAAGATTAGAAGGAAAAAAATTGTTGTATGTACTTGTGTTGTAATTAGAAATGCCATTAAGGAATAAATAAAGGAATAACAGAATGTGATATCAGACAAGTTCCAAAGTCACGAGTCATGACACGTAGTTTGGGAAGTGAATGAAATCCCTTGGTGTGGCCATTCTAAATAAGAAAAATTATGCCTTTGATAGTGCATCCACACGGTATTGTTTTGTTTTAAAGCACTTTTTAATTTGAATTTTGGTCGGATGTTTTGTTAATGTAGATGCATGAAAAAAAATAAAGTGACCTGATAAACTTCTAAATTCTTCCAAATTGCATCATATTTAGTTATGAAACATTTTATGAAGAGTCACTTATGGCCTTACTCCCTTGCACCCTTTCATTTTTAGTGTAATTACAGAGTACCAGTATTCATTGTACATTCGACAGACCTATCTTTGCGAAGACAAAAATAAGGTGTTTCATTATTTCTTTTATCTGTATTTGGCACATGGCTTTCAAATTATTGGGTGGTTAGGCACTGCTGTGATGATGGCAATATGCTATGTTGACAGTGACGTCGTCACAAGGTCTATTAAGCAACTGATGACCAAGCTGGAAGGCAAGTTTCTGTTACCTATCTTGAAAAGTCAGGCCCTTGCATCGACTGCTGGTAATACATCTGAAGAGGCTGTGGGGCATGCTGCAGAAATATTTTCACAGGAAAGCCAGGCTACACAGGTGACCCAGTCAAGGTGATGCTGCAAAGGAAGATGGTGACACCTCAAGTGAGAGTTCAGAGGTAAGAAATGTTAAATGTTATTAAAGATAATGTGAGAGGGATTTAAGGGGAAATATTTGTCATATCATCTTATACTACAAAGAAAACAAAAGTCAAGATTCGATGCTTCTTCAAATTATTATAGCATGAAATTATTGAAATTTTACTTTTCAATCATATATATTTTTGAGTTTGTAATTTGGAAATAAAGTCATCATCATAATTATTGCATGACTACGTTTTAAACGCAGTTTTTTAACAAACTTTTTTTGACCTCTACAGGAAGGGGTTGGTGAAACTCCACCAAGACCCAAGAGAAAAAGGGTAGAACTGCCAGTGGCCCTCGGTCATATAATAGGAGGGCGCACTCAGGATGATGTGGAACTGTATGTTTCCACTATGGAGTTCTGGACTTTTGAAGAAATGACCAAAACCATGCAGACCAAAAATGTTTTGACATACAAGGAGGGTCCTGGCAAGAAGAGATGGTGATGCAACTGCAACAGATGACCACACAGCTTGCTGCAGGTACAGAATATTGATATTTTCTACAACACCAAGAAGTTGATCAGCCAATTACGAACTGAGTAAATCTTAAATACTGCAAAGAGCCTGGTTGATAGTAACAGAATTTGCTGGTCCATGTCCCTTTTGAGGGAATGTATTAATGTTAACTGGAATGTCTACCACAACAATTTGTCGCGACTAGCACGCAGGAGTTTGCTCCGGAAGAGGCAGAGAACCTGAGCAAAGTAATGTCACACTTGAGAAAGACAGGTCAAAGGAGCTATGTCAGGTGCAACTTGACAAAACTGGCAGTGCAGACTATGGATGTGATTGAAAGGGTGACGGCTGTGAAACCATCCACGGTGTCGGGAGCAGCAGAAGGAGCAGCAGAACCTGCACCATCACCACCATCTGGTGCTCCGCAGAAACCCAAACAAGCTGCTGCATCGCCTGTACCACAAGTATCCTTGGTGTCAGGAGCAGGAACAGAAGAAGGCGCATCACAACCTGCACCATCACCATCATCTGGTACTCCGGAGAAACCCGAACAAGAGGAAGGCGCATCAGAACCTGCACCACCTGCAACACCCACCTGAATAATTGGCAGCTCAATCCTTGGTCTCAAGACCAGTCAAATCTAAGACCACACAGCCCAAAATAAAAAGAATGCCCAGAAAAGTTGTTTAAAGAAGACATACAAAAACAAGAAAGTTTTCATGGTCGTGTACGTGCGCAACAAATGCTGCACTAAACCAACCTTGGCACTACTGTTAAATTCCATGAAGAAAGTCAAGGCTATGGTGAACCATCTCAATTACCTCGCCAAAACCAGCCCAACCATTGATGTGAGCGAATTGGAACAGCAGAAAGAAAAAACAAGGTGGCTAGACGAGCTTGATGACTGGTTGCAACACAGCGGACACAGACGAGAGTGGAGTGAAGAAGATAGAAAAGCAATAAAAATTCACTTCAATGAGTTTGCTACCCCGCAAGCACAGAACAAATCAGAGGGGTATATCAATGGGAACCGTGGAAGAGGGTATACGACAAAGTGAAAAACATCTTCAAACAAAGGCGGTGACAGAAATGAACTGCACAGGTTAGAAAAAATGAAACATAAAGGGGGAAACAGACATTTGCAGAGAATTGTCAGGAGAAAACGCGAGCCAGGGTACCCAACCCAGATCTGCATTGTCTCAAACCTCTTTAAAAAAACACAGGTGAAGACGAGACAAGCCTGCCTGTGGTATAAATAAAAAATTAAAAAAGCAACGGGGGACCAGGAAACCACCTCAAGTTGATAAAATCCGGGCGACAATGAGTGGGGATGGTGACCCCATGATACTACCATGAATGAATGATAACTAATAAAAATATCATTTTGTTAAGAACACATGTATGCTTTTTTATGATTATTTCCACAACGAAAAGTTTCCTAATACACCTGTTTCACTAGTATCTGAGCTACATAACTACAATTCCCGCAGTGCATCATCTAATCAATTAGTCATACCCTCATTTTGAACTAATTTCAGAAGATTCTGCCCGAGCGTTATTGGGAGATTTTTTTGGAATAGTATTCCACATTTAATCAGAGACAAACCATCTAAAAAGATGTTTAGAAAAGCACTTTTACGCTGGTACCTTGCTCAATACTAATGAAACATCTCTTTTGTCATTTTTACCGAGCTATTTTGTAAGTTTTTTGTTTATACTGATGTAACTTAAGGGGCACAATATTAGTTTATCTAGATGTGCCCCTCTCCTCTCCTTCCTATATATAATGTGACTTTATTTAAGTAGTATCATCTGCAAAGGTTTGGAGAAAATAATTAATGAAATGAAATGAAATAGTGGAGCGTGTGACTGTTCGCAGTCTAAAGGAGGAGTTTGACACCTCAGTAAAAAAATCATCACCTTAGTGCCTAAGAGCGTGGGAATATGTTCTTCATTAGCCTGGCACCTTCAGGGGCAGGCAAAACACCTGCAGAACAAATAAGCTGTAGCACCCCATTGTAAACCACCTTGGAAGCAAGATTGATGCCCATCATGTGCATTGATGAATGTCCAGGGCTTTTTGACAAGATGGTTTCTCCGTCAAAGGCTGCCAATGACCAAGCACTAAGTATGGAACGAATGTGCAAGTTGTATGATGGAGATGCTTGGTAGTGTCAAGGGAAGTGGGTTGGAGTCCAGTTTGCTGCTGTCCCTAGTAGGGTACACAAGATGTTCACGACCAAAGACCGGGGCAAAGCTGCGGAGAACAAAAATGGTTTTCCTGATCGCTTTATGGTGTTTTGCTGTGACCGAGATCCTGTTTCTCTTGTTGACAAAGAACATTTCACTGAGTTGTTGGATGAATTTGCCATTTCAAAGTTAGATTCTGTGTATGAGAAAACATATACGCCTATTTCCAAAATGGCGGTCGCTTGGGATGGTCTGGGGTGAATAGCGCGGAAATGAGGCATCGAGGGCCAGGTCAAGCATAACAACTATGGCGTCCTTCACGTAGGGTCCTTCGTATCATTTCTGGGAGTTCCTTGAATGGAAGGGATCCCAATCGATTAAAAAATAGTGAGCTAAAGGTTTAGTTACCAAAGCACAACTTTGAAAGCGGTAGGAGATATTTGTTTACTTTTCGTATTGTCGTTGCTAAGGTCAAGCGTCTCATTCTCTTCATTCTTTTACAGCGTGAATGAGTATGTGAATGCCAAGACTTATCTTCTGGTCGATTCGGACAAAAACCTCATCTATACCAGGTGAAAAAGACAGCGACTTAGCCAGGACACTGCTTATCCACCGGTGCAAGGTAACGGGGAAGCTGATGGCAATGCAACAAACGTTGCCTTCCTAGTAAGTGGATGGGGAACAAAACTTGACAAAAACCCGTTCTTCACGCATAGTCCGTTTCGCGGGTAGCGAGAGCGCATTGCATTTTGGGTTGACTTGGAGGCAGTGCAGAACCAAGATGGCAGACGATGAGTCGAAGAAGTTCGAAAATTGGAAAGTTTCGGAATTAAGATCTTTTCTTTCGGCTCGCGAAGTTCCAATTGGTGATCAAAATAAAATAGCACTTATTCAAAGTTGTCATGCAGTGAATTCGCTAGGCTTAAAACCAAAGCTAATGTCAGTTGAAACCAGCCAAACCATTCTTAAAACAAAAGAATCAAAACTAATTTTGGATCATGGTTTGATTTGTTTACCGGATCCTGATAGCATTACGGTTGGTTGGAAGGATTCACCGGCGAGCCTACCCAACATTATTCAGAGTGGAACCTAAAAATACTTTGATAAAAGTAAGTGCAAAATTTTGGTAGCAATAAATTAAGTAAGCTTATATTTAAGAACTTATTTATAAGCTTTATATTTGTGTATTTATTTATTTAAATTTCTTAATTATATTCAAGGTTTACAAAAGTAGTAATAACTAAGATAGACAAATGAATAAATTTATTTATAGAACTTTCAACTTGCTAAGTGTAATTTTTTTGCTCTTTAGAAAATCGTGAAATTGCCATCAAGACAGGGGGAGCCGAGGCTTTATGTGATGGCAAATGGTTACAAATGTCTGGACACGTCAAGTCTGTTCAGTACCACGGTGTTAGTTAAAATGTGCCATATTGTATAATTCGTGCACAAGTTACTCGAGAAACAAGCCTTAACATGGCTCCCTACTCAAATTGGATCATTGTTCACAAGGACAAATGACTTATTGTGGAAGCTTACTGCACATGTCCAGCTGGGTAATTTGTTACTGATAAAAAAGGGGGAAAAGGGGGAAAAGAAAAGCTTTCCAATCATCAAATTCCTCCAGCTTCTTGTCTGCCATCTTTAAT
This sequence comes from Dendrophyllia cribrosa, assembly GCA_024195265.1. Taxonomy (NCBI): domain Eukaryota; kingdom Metazoa; phylum Cnidaria; class Anthozoa; order Scleractinia; family Dendrophylliidae; genus Dendrophyllia; species Dendrophyllia cribrosa. The sequence goes on from JAJLRJ010000006.1 coordinate 29,585,419, forward strand.
TTACACTGCTGCCAAGACAAGACAAGATTATTTATTTAACTCAGCTCAGCTTTACAAAGGACATAGATTTGAAATTAATATACGACTGAATACAATATAAATGAGGAATAAAGACCCCAATAATACATAAGCATTTTGTCAGACTTGTAAAGAAATCTATGGAAAATCATGCATAAATTTGCTTAACTTGTACATTTTTATGTACAGCCTTTGAGGAAGTTGCAAACATGTTGCATCCCTATGTCACAATGTGATTGAAACAGTAGCTCGAGGTGGAAATAAAGCCATTACTGAACAGCACCAAGTCTGGCATGCACCCTCAAAGAAAGTAAATCAACCTGACTTTCTTGAGAACATTTTTTTAAATAAAGTCAGTTACATTCACCAGCTAGAAAAGAAACTTATGATTTCAAATAACAAAGTTGCCGATCAGGAAAATGGGAAAAGTTTCAGTTATTCTGCCGTGGTAGTGAAAATTAAAATGTAAAAAAAAAACTTATTTCCTATTTTACAGTAGTAACTGTACCTAAACATTCTTTGTTTTAGCCTTCATTATATGTATTCAAAGGGGACAGACCGCAAATAAATGTGGCTACTAAATATATCTGAATTTCGTAACTGTTCATCAGTAGGATGCCCAAAATGCGTGCAATTCCACAATTGGTTTCGGCTCCATTAAATCCTATACCAATTGCAGAACATTTTAGGAGGAGCCACCCACAGTGTGAGCACAGTTACTGACAAGACATAGTCACATAGTAGGAAGACATATAGTAGGAAGACATAGTCACATAGTAGGAAGTGTATTTTGTGTGTTTGTAGAGTAGTTTATTGGTATAGATGTAGTAGTGCATGTTTATAATTAAATAAAAAAAATAAAAATAAATGATTACACACTGGATGATTGCGAATGCCACCCCTTGATGCCTCGTTTCTGCATTACTCACCCCAGACCATTCCGAGCGACCACCATTTTGGAAATAGGTGTATGCCGAACACAGTACTTCCGATCACGTGGAGTGCAAGCTAAATGCCACAGCAAAGGAAGGATATCAGAAGTTTGTAGGAAATATTCCAGCTGATGGAGGTCAGATAAATGATGCCAAAGTTGCCAAGAATGTATTAAAGTTGGTGCTTGTGCTTCATGTTTTCCATGACCACCTCACGAAAGCCCTTTGACAATGGCCGTAAGCCTGTGTTCAACACTGTCCCAAAATGAAATCTGAAATTAACTTTTGTCCACAGATTCCTCATACATCGATGACATATTTTCACTGTGGAGTGTTGAGAAAAGGTGATAGAAGATTTTATTGTCCTTGCAAACAGGCAACATCCTACAATTAAGTTTACGGCTGAAATTTCAGACAAAGAAGTAAACTTTTTGGATACAACCGTTTTTAAAGGCAAGAGATTTTATAATCAAGGAATCCTTGATATCTGCATGCATTTTAAAACAACAGACTTTCCAGGACACCCATTTCTCTTTCTGCCACCCACCAGGGATTAGGAAAAGGGATCAGAAAAGGGCTCATAAAAGGTGAAGCCCTGAGACTTTTAAGAACAAATTCCTCAGTTAAATTTTTTAGTGAGAATATAAACAACTTCAAAGCATGCCTTCGAGCTAGAAGCCACACACAATCACATTGAAAAAATAATATGTGACGATAACTTTTTAATCAATCACTGTGTACAAAAGGTAAAAATTGTGCCATTTTGCCTTACCCACTTTAGTAGCACGATTGCAATAACAAACCCAAAAATGCTAATCATCACAAGTCAGTTATAATGGATCTTTGTATCGTCTACACGCTTCCAGTTCGCACCCGCCAGGAAGGCTTACAGTGTGACGGCTGCATGAAATGGCAGCACCGAACATGCAAGACCGGCAAAAGTGATTTGAGTACTTATCTTAGTTAAAAAAAAGGTGATTTGAGTACTGATGTTAGGAAAACAGTGATTTTAATCTGTGTTCTGTTCTGATGAGATTTTTTTTGGCATTTAGGTCTCGTCGCTGCCACCTTGATTTACATCATCTAGTGATTGACACTGACCACCAACTTGAAGTCCTCAGCAAGGCAAAAAGCTGGTACATTGACAGAACGTTTAAGTTGTACTGGCAACAGCTAGCTGGTGTCCATAAATGCCTTCATACGCATGGACAATTAAGTCAAAGAAGTCCTGTTGGTCTTTGCCCTAATGTCTTAGCTGAACCAAAAAAGATTGCATTGCAGAAGACGTTTTGACAGCAGTGGTGTAGATTTTAAAACAGTAAAATATGACAAAATATTGGAGGTTTATAATTCATCAAACAATGCCGTGAATTTGCATATCGTCAAAAGTCAAGCCCTGGGTCACGTACGCTAGTCATCAGCATTTTGAAAGAAAACAGCGTGACCATCCTTGCATTTCGTAAAAAATAGTTTCTGTAATAATTATAAGCAGGGAAACTTTAGTATACTCGAAAATAAATTCTGTCCATTTACTTTTTACGCCGTAAGTTTGTTCATGTAGTGTTTTGCTGTAAGCAGAATTCAGAGCTAAAGCGGTACAGTAATTTACTTTAGCTCATTTGCGTTCTTTTCAAAACATCACACTGTGTTTTCTTCACCTGAGGGTACATATTGTGCAATTGTACAATTTTTGCTGGAGACAGAAAAAACCAACAGCAATTTGTGACTGGGTACCACAGGCAAACCAGTAAAAACAGTGATAGTGACTGATTATTGAGCAACAGAACGAATTCACTTTACCGAGGTTTAAGATTTTTTAACCCTGTTTCCTTTTCTTTTTGTTGAATGAATGAGGTGAAAAGTCCCAGAGACTCTTTCTCCAACAGGCGATAATAATTGTGTTTCAACATCTGCTGATGCCATTCACCCAAATCGTCCAAAAAGGAAATGTAGAAAGTGTGAAATGAAGTCCAAAACCTCAGTCACCACCAAAAAGTTCATGGGATATCGAAGATGAAGCGTAAGCTTGATGTTTTGTGACTGGATAGAAGGCACCTAAGCGACATGTGAAATTCTGTCCTTTGGCAAGAGGGCCAGCATGCCGATACTTCAGTTAAATAAACAACTACAAACATGCATTCACAATCTAAAACCAAACACTCCTGCTTATTTGGCTGTGTTAACACAAGCTCCTAGAGCTTCGCTCTCAAAAGTGAACAGCTGCCTCAAAATGAAAGAAAAAGAAAAGGCCAGAAGGCAAACAGGAGGCTGTAGCATGCAATAGAGATGACAGTATAGAAGACAATGCGAGTGCATGTAAAAGACAAGACCCTACAGTAGTTAAAGGCAAAGATGAGGCTGGTGAATGCTATAGAGATGACCCTACAGAAGTTTAATGCAGCCATGAAGACATTAATTTTCCAAGTACAGTAATGAAGATTATGAGGAGTTGAGAAGGACACAAAAGATAATTTGCAAGACGTTCGAGGAGGATTATGCGCAAAAAAAAATAAAAAGGCCAAATCTGACACGATGAAAAATAGGGTTGACAGTGACGAATAATACGACAGGTTGGCTAGCAAGGTATGGATAAAGAATGTGAAAGAGGGAAGAGGAAAGAGCCATCGCGAAGTATAAAAGGCATAAAACATGACAATGCTCAAGAAGAGATAAAAATAAAGAATACGCAATTCTGTTGAAAGGACTATGTTTCAAGAAACCCAAAGAAAACAGAGAGAATGACTGCGGTCGGGAAAGTGCAGCCGATATTCCAGAAAATAAGAGCAAAGGAGTCTGAAGAAGATTGCGATGATGAAGATCATAACGAAAAAAGTTTTGGTTAAGCACGTTGTCGAAATCTGCGACAGTGAAGGATCACTCTTAGACTTCAAACAGGATTGGAGTGAAAAGGTAAAGGATTTTAAAGACAGTCGCCTATCCCAGGGCCACGTTTTCATAAGTCCCCACGAATCAACTGAAGAGCTGATATGCGCTTATGAAGCCAATGGTGACATTGAAGAAGTGTTAAGAGACGTTTAGGATGGACATCAGAGTAATAACAATGAACAAGAAGATGTCAACGATCAAGTCACTGGGGAATTACTGGGTGACTTTTATAAGTGGTTGATTGATGAGATGGAGGATATTGTAGTGATAATGTCCATTGATACAAGTCACAAGTGGAAAGTGTCATTAAAAGGTTCAAATGTTCAAGAGAAACCACCATCAGTGTTCCTACTGTTGCATTCTGGAAAAGAGGGAGTAATGCTCCTCAAGACATGGCTTTCCTTTGCTGTGGAGTACCTGGCACTGTTCGGTCCTATTTGATGAGTTTCAACTCTTTTACAAATTTCTGATCCAAGAGTGTAAAACTGACATACCCAACATAAGCAGCACGTACAAGTTCTGGAGGAAGTTAACAAAGGAGCAGACAGATCTCATTTCCTTCACAAGAGATCTTATCAATAAAGATGCCATCAAGAAGGAAGTTGTCTAGCAGAGAGTGAAAAGCGATGAGAGATCACTGAAACTTTGGCTGATATCAGGAACAGAAGACAAGGATGATGAAGCGAAGATTAAACAGCGCTTAACTGAAAAAGTGCATAAAATGGCAGGAACTCTAGAGGAAAGGAAAGGTGACTCGCGAGAATACTAACATGCCAATGCTCTTTTAAATATTATAATCTTTGATATGCAAGAAACAAGAGTTTAATTTGAGTTTTAAGGTACCGTATTTCCTCAAAATAGCCGTCCCTTGATTAATCCCCCCCCCCCCCCTTTGATAGAAATATTTAAAATAATTACCTCCCTCGAATAATCCCCCCCCACCCAAGAAAGAACATGGACGAGTGGATTTTACACAGGTGGACATAGTTGGATCCTGAACTGATAAGGAGATCCTTTAAATCACGCGCATTGACCAGTCCTGCTGATGGCACTCAAAACAACAACATCCACTGCTTTAAAGCTGATCAACCATGTCATGCTGGGTTGGAGAAGCTACAGTCTTTAACTGACATCGTCACAGCTGCTCACGCCGATCCATTTGCAGGAATATCCACAGCGGTAAATCTGGAGGACGAGGCTGAAGTGGAGTGACGATTCAAGCTCTGACGCCAACGATATTTACTTTGAAAATTAATCAAGGAACCAAATTTGGAACACTTAAAAAGCCCATGTTCAGTTTATTAGATGTGATTATTTTTTATTTAATAGGACAATAAAACAAAATATTTAGGGCACAACTTCCAGTGAGCAATACTTGAAATAATCGCCCCCTTTTGGTGCGAAATGGCCCCTGGCTATTATCTAAGGAAATATGCTATATTCCTACCAATGTTAAAGTTTTGTTTATAGCGTAAGTGTTTCAGTAATAAATGACGATGAACACTTTAAGCTAACGTTAGGAGACTTCATAAGTTTTCACCCTATTCATTCAGAAGACAGCGATCGCTTAATTCATTTTCAGGATTTTGGAGAATTGTCCTGGTTCTTTAACTGTAGTTTGCACGGTCACAGGGGATAGACTGGGACTCGCTCACATGTTATTGTCACGTGAACTCACACTCCAGTTCTTGTTCGGTGTAGTTTTCCGCTGGCAGGATTTCTCGTGTGACGAGGAAACTTCGCTGTATTTTCATCTGTTTCGTATTGGTTTATCTCGTTTTTCGGTGCATGGATAAGTCACAGTGATTGAGAAAACATTGAAAGCTCTCCAGGAGAGTGGAGAAAACCATGACAAACAACTGAAGGACCTGACCAACATTTTGCAAAATTTGGGCGCAAATCTTGAAGCCAAGACAGCCCAGTCAACGACCGCGGGCTCTTTAGAGGAAACTCCAGTGCCTAACACAGCAGAAGAGACATCCGATACATCATTTAAGTAATGGTTCACCCACCGAGGAAAGGGGCGTAACGCAATGCATGGGCAGTAGCATTGATTTATAATTGAATTAACTAATTAATTTCCGACAATCTCATTGGTCAAAAGCTGCATTTTGACGAAAAATATATGAAGAATCCCGATTTGGACCGAGATACTTGCCTTTTATGGAAGAGAAGCCATTGTTCTATCTTTCGGTAAAGTTTCGGCCGATTCGTATGTGCGGAAGTCGGTTTCCGAAGTTTGTTCCAGTTGACATGTGAATGACCGCCATCTTGGACGATTCCGAGCGTAGCGTTTTTCATGAAATTTCCTTCGGTTACCGTGTTTTCCAATTGTGTAAATATTGTATATAGTATAAATAGTGTATATAGTTTCAAATCCATTTTCGGTGTTGTCCTTTTGCTTTCATTTTTGCTTCAAATGGTGTTCGGTGCTCGTTCTGTGTGCTCGAAACAGGACATGTGGAGACATGGAGAAGTTGTCGCCAGTGATTTATGTGTCGCTGCTGTTGAGGAGCTTTGGTTCTGCAAGGTTGATACCTCGAAAGCCAAAAAAAGAAAACGGAAGATTTGTGAAGCTTGCGGTGGAAGAATTGGTACCGAACTGAAGTGCATGCCGCTTGAGGTAAGCTTTGTGAACCATTTTGTTTGAATGTGTTGTTTGTGATTGTCGCGTTGGTTGAATCATATTTTTCAAGGATATGTATTGGGGCCGATAACAAGGCGGATTTTATCCTTAGTCCCGTTGTAAAGCCCAATGTGCCTCCTAGGCCACAGGGGGTGAGTCGGATTCCTAGGGTTTCTTCAGCTTCTGCCCAGTGAGTTTATCCCTTAAATTAGTCAATTCAAATTTATTACTGTGAACGTTAATGGCATACGCGATGCCAATAAAAGAGCTTTGTTTCTTCAATGGTTGACGGATTTGACGCCGGATTTTGTTTGCTTGCAGGAAGCGCATGTGTTATCCTGCGCTGAGGGTTCTTCCTGGTTTTATCCGGTGGACTTTCAAGCCATTTCTTCGCCGGGTTCGGCCCATGCCTGTGGCACTATTCTCTTGTACCGCCCTGGCTTTCACCTTGTTAATTCTTGGGCCGATAAAGATGGTCGTTTTGTGATGGGTGAATTTACTTGCCATGAGGATGTTTTTCGGGTGGCTGGTGCTTACGCTCCTAATCGGAATCCTGACAGAGAGGATTTTTTTGCATATGTTGAAGATATGATCGATCCAGCGATCCCTACTGTCATCGGCGGCGACTTTAATGCCGTATGTAATCGATCGCTTGACCGACGAGGTTCCAATCCTTTAGATCACTCTCATGACAGTTGTAGTGCTTTGAGAGCCCTTTTTTGCAATTGCTATGTTACGGATATTTGGCGGCATTTCCACCCTTCCGTTAGGGGTTTCTCTTGGACTAAGTGGAACGGCACTGTATCTAGCTGCATCGATTTGTTGGGCTGTCCCACCACATGGTTGTCCTCTGCTCAGTCTTCCTGGATGGTCCCCTGTCCCTATTCCGACCATTCCGCTGTCATTTTGGTTTGCTCCCCGCCCTCCTTTATTCCCCGTGGCCCTGGGCGGTGGAAGCTCAATGTTTCTGTCCTTCATGATTCTGATTTTCAAACTGCTGTGCGTGAAGTTGTGCAAAAGGTTCTTTTCCATCGATTGCTACTTGGTGGGACAGGGGGAAGGAGAAAATTAGAGGAATAGCAGTTCGTCATTGTTGTAAATTGGCAAAGGAAAGGAAAGAGAGCAAAGTTTTACTCACTAAATTATCGTGTCATTTGAAAAGTTTGATAGATAATGGAGCTGTTCACCTCTCGGAGATATATGAGTCTGTCCTGTCTCAGGTAGCATCCCTCGATTAAATTGCTGCCGAGGGGGCAAAAGTACGGTCACGCGTGCAGTGGGCTGAAGATGGCGAATCTTCTACCAAATTCTTTTTAAGATCAGAGGCTAAGCGGGGCGCTGACTCCTGGATTTCTGCAATGCGTTTGCCTGATGGCAATCTGGTGTCGGAACTTAATGGGATTTTAGATTCTTGGCGTGGGTTCTACTCCACCTTGTTTTTGGCTGGTTCAACCGATTCTGACGTTCAGGCTCAATTGTTACAGAATCTCACTGCTCGCCTCCCTCCTGATCAGGTTTCGTTGTGTGAAGGTTGTTTGTCTAACCAAGAGGTCCTGCTTGCCTTGCAAGGTATGGCTAAGGGGAAAGCCCCTGGTTCTGATGGGCTTCCCCCTGAATTTTATCTTACCTTCTGGGATTGTCTGGGGGATGACTTAGTGGAGGTCTTCAATGCTTCTTTTTCTGCTGGTCTTCTCCCCTCTTCTCAACGTCTTGCCTTGATCTCCCTGATTTTCAAAAAAGGTGATCGACTCCTGCATAAAAACTGGTGTCCTATTAGCTTACTCAATGCAGATTATAAAATGTGTGCCCGAGCCTTGGCGGGCCGCTTATTGAAAGTTCTTCACCTTGTAATTGCTTCAGATCAGACCTGCGGGGTTCGAGGCCGATACATTGGTGAAAATGTTGCCCTTCTCAGAGACGTGGTCGCATATTCTAAAGAAACGGATGTTTGTGCCGCAATTCTAGCCCTAGATCAAGAAAAGGCTTTTGACCGTGTCGATTGGGATTTTCTTTTTGTTACATTGGCGCATTTGGGTTTTGGACCAGATTTTATTCCATGGGTCCGTTTGCTTTACACCGATATCTCCAGCGCGGTCCTGTTCAATGGATATACTGCGGACCATTTGGAACCTTCTCGAGGTGTCAGGCAGGGGTGTCCCTTATCACCCCTTCTTTATGTCATTTCAATGGAAGTCCTGGCAGCCAATATCCGGGCTAATCCCTTCATTATTGGTCTCTCTCTTCCCCATGTCCCTAGGCCTCTTCCTGTGCTCTCTTTATATGCAGACGACACATCTGTCATTGTTACATCCGACTTGGCCTTGCTGTCTGTTTTCGAAGTGTATGATCTTTTTGAGAAGGGCTCAGGCGCCAAACTTAACTTAGCTAAATGTGAGGGGTTGTGGCTAGGTGGGTGGCGCAGTCGCTCTGATGCGCCTGTGGCGATCCAATGGACTGACCTAAAGATCAAGGTTCTTGGTGTGTTCATTGGGAACTGCGAGGTTGAGGAGGCCAATTGGTTACCACGAATTAAAGCTGTGAAGCAGATTTTGAACTCTAAGCGCCATCGCATTTTGTCCTTCCAATGCAAAGTTCTTGTGATTAATTCTTTAGCCCTTTCTAAAATATGGTACGTGGGTGCTTTAGTTGGATTGCCCTCATGGGTTCGCCTGCATTTAGATAAACTGATCTTTTCGTTTCTTTGGGGTGGTAAGCCCGACAAGGTTGCGCGCAACATCATCGTTCACCCCCGTTCTCGTGGCGGCCTTTCCATGATTCTTCTGGAGGCCAAGGTGAATGCCCTCCTTGTTCAGTGGGTCAAGCGGTATGGTGTTTCTCCTGGTGGTTGGGTGTCTTTACTAACTTATTGGTGTTTTGATCGCTATGGTGTTGATCCTTCTGTTGTGTTCTCTAACCCGTCTTTCTTCTCGCCTGATGTTTTTCCGCCTTTCTATTGTGCTCTTTTTCATGCTTGGCGTTCCTTGGGAGGGGTGGCGCTCACCTCGGGCTTGGCCGTCGGCTCTTTCTTTCCATCTGGACCGATTCCTGTCGAGGCCATCTCTTCCAAGGAGGTTTATGTTGCTTACCTTTCTTCTCTGGGTTGCGTTCCGCATTGTGTTTCTAAATTCGGTTCTATTTATGGTAATATTGATTGGAATGCTGTGTGGTCTGGTATCTTTTGCATGCCGCTTGATCGTCATGTCTCTGATTTGAATTGGCAGGTAGCCCATGGGGTCCTCTTTACGGCAGACCGGTTGATTTCTTTCGGTTATGACCTTGACCCCTCATGCTTTTGTGGTCTTGGTCATGAATCTTTAGAACATCTTTTCTTTTTGTGTCCCCTAATTCAACAGGGTATTGTTCGAATTCAACAGGCTTTATCCGCTGCTTCCCCCTTAGCCCCCCCTATTGGTGCTAAGGTTATGCTTTTTGGTTTTTCTTCTGATGATCTTCGTTGTGTCCCCCTCGTTTTTGTATATCTACTTAATGTCTTAAAATTTTTGGTGTGGAAGCAGCCGAATGACTTCCGGTTCCGCGATGTGCGTCCCTCGGGCCCTAAGCTTCTTGCGCAGCTTAGGGCTAGGGTTTCCTTTTTCCTTCCATTGTTTTTTAAACGTTTTCAGTCCCCGTGTCGTCGCGGTTACTTTTCTCGTCAGTGGGGCGCACGGGGCGTAGTTGGCCTTGTCAGTGGTGAGACTTTCTTTGTTTGTTTGTGATTTTGGATTTCTCCCGGGTGATCGCGGTCGCCTTTGCTGGTAGCACTGCGTGAGCCCCCTTCTTGCTGTTCTTATTCTTTTCTTTGCTTATTCCCCTTTTTGCCTTGGGTGATCATGGTGGCCTTTGTTGGTGGTACTGTGTGATCCCCCTTGCTTTACTTATTCCGGTGATTGTGGTCGCCTTGATTGGTTGTACTGCGAGATCCTTTGCTGTACTTGTTCTTCTCATTTCTGCGTTTTTGGTGATCATGGTCGCCTTTAGTGGTTGTACTGTGTGACCCTCTTGGGTTAGGAAACAAGGGAAATTGAGATTCAACCTAGGTTGAAAAATTTTTACCTGAATTCAATTTTTGCTTTCAACACATTTTTGTAAACTTGGCTTAACTTGAAATAATAATATTATAATCTCTCAGCTTTTGTTTGCATCACCATAACTTTCAAATTTTCCAGAATATATTTTTACATCAGGTTGTTTTGGTGTTTGTGAAGGCCGGTTACAAGTACAATGTAATCACAAAGGTTTGCACACACGAAGCAACTAGTCACAGGTACTATTTCCCCAGGGGGATTTGTAAAAGAGTTTTTTTAGGTTGGAAATTTTTCATTAAAGGGATTTTTTTGGTAAGAAAATTTTGGCAAGTATTTTTTGAGGTGGCTTGATTTGAGTGAGGATTTGGTACTTCTGGCATTCAAAAGAATACGTTTAATTTTTTTTTTAAAATATCGAACCGTGTCAGTGTGGAAACGTAAGCTTACGGCAATATTGCGTTACGCGTTCGCATTTCTTCTACACAGGTTGGCTCTCAGGAGCCTTTGATTAGAAATAATTATAAGCTTCTGTTTCTCCGTAAAAGCACTCAAAACACTCGGGAAACAATGCTGCAATAATTTAAAAACACCACGAGTTCAAGCTGTGTACAGCTTCTTGTTATTCATAATTATGAATAACTTGGGTTAGGAGACAAGGGAAATTGAGATTCAACCTGGGTTGAAAAATTTTTACCTGAATTCAATTTTTGCTTTCAACACATTTTTGTAAACTTGGCTTAACTTGAAATAATAATATTATAATCTCTCAGCTTTTGTTTGCATCACCATAACTTTCAAATTTTCCAGAATATATTTTTACATCAGGTTATTTTGGTGTTTGTGAAGGCTGGTTACAGGTACAATGTAATCACAAAGGTTTGCACACACGAAGCAACTAGTCACAGGTACTATTTCCCCAGGGGGATTTGTAAAAGAGTTTTTTTAGGTTGGAAATTTTTCATTAAAGGGATTTTTTTGGTAAGAAAATTTTGGCAAGTATTTTTTGAGGTGGCTTGATTTGAGTGAGGATTTGGTACTTCTGGCATTCAAAAGAATGTCAAGATTCATGGAAAAGAATTGTTGTGCATAGTGCATGCATAGTTATAGAAATGTAGTACAACCAAACTTGTTAAAAGCAGTGAGATTTTGTTAGGTTTTATTTTGGTTATGGGTATTTTTGGGGGGTTTCGCTGGAAGCCCTAAGGATTTTTTTTTGGTTTTATTTTTTCCCCCCATTCACACATCCCTGTCACTAGTCCCTGCAACTAGTCACACAAACAATTCCCCTTTAGTGTTTACATGATGAGACTGGTTGCAGGGACAGTCTGAAATGTTTTTTTTATTGGTTGATTTTTTGTTAACTTTGCTCGCAGGGACTTGTCCCATGAACAGGTTACACAAAGTATAATTTTAGGGGATAATTCCATGCGATTACACGTAGTCCCACAAATTCAAACCAGTTTGATTTCGTGGGACTAGTCACAGGGATCAAAATTTCTTTGATGCAATGAACATTGAAATCTGTTTTACTCCTGAGAGTTGTCAGGTTTTTTTGATACCTTCTGCTTTACTCAGATAATGGCCCTCATTACCACAACACTGCAGTTATGACCTATCTCAGTGAGGTTAATGATGCATTCAACTTAAACCTGTTGGAGTACAACTTTGAGGCTGGTGAGGGGAAGACAGCACTGGATACACACTTTGCTCACATATCACACAAGATTGTGAGATATGTTCGAGTAGGCAGATGGATCATGTATGATTGTTGACTCACATAGGCATGGAAATGTGGGAGCTATAATTTCCTATTGCCCTCCAAATTGCGCAAAAAGTTTGGCCAAATGGCTGGAAGCTGTGACGCAAGGGTCATGGCAATGTAATTTGCGAGTCTGTTCTGTTACCCCTATTTTTTTTCAGTACACCGTAGGCTTGCTGTTGACAGGTTCCTATTACATAACACTGCCTGTCAGATGTCAATAATTTTTGGACGGGTGTGATATAAACATGTTTCAATTGCACTGTCAGTGGCCAATGAGAAGTAGGGGAAATTCATTATGACCGAAAAGTGTTGTATGTAATAAGAACCTACAGGCAGTATTAGTAGGATTCTGTGACCTTGGAGTCCCAAGTTTGGCTAAGATCTCTATTCTTATATTTTTTTTGCACATTGGCAATCAGGCAAGTAAAGTGAACTCAGACTGTTCAGCAAGATGTATGTGATGTGGTTTTTATGTGCCAGTCATTCGTTGCATACACTGTGTGGCGGTGAAAAGTTGGGACTCCAAGGTCAAGGAATGCTTTGGAAATATAAGGTGTTTCCATTTTACCAGAAAGCATGGAATGTCTAAGGAACCTCTGCATTTTCAAATTTTTACTGCAGTTTCAAGAACAAACACAATTCAAAATACGGAAAATGAGAGATAAATTCTTGTACATATATTTTTTTTCTAGGAAACACTCATAAGAGTGATGTTTCATCTTTAGTTAGTATTCTATTGTTTTTTTTTTAAAGAGTTAAAAAAGGAACCCCTTATAGTAACTGGAGGTTATACCTTATCCTCTCTGGGTTACTTGGAAACTTGGAAATTTTATGCAATGAATATAATTCAAGTTCCATGATTTTAAATGAAAACAATAGTAAAGTGTTTATTTCTCACGTCGTTCAAAATATGCACAAAGCCCTAATTAATCACCAACTCTTACTTCTAAACACTAACAGAAAACTTATTTTTTACAACGCTTTTAAAACAGACACCAAAAAAGCTGAATCCTTAGATGCTATAAAAAATCCTCTACACAGAAGTGCTATTAATAAATTTCGCTTGGGGAATCATCAACTTCGCATTGAAACAGGGCGACACACTGTTCCCAAAACTCCCGAAAATTTAAGAATTTGTTCTCTGTGCCAATCTAATGAAGTTGAAAATGAATCTCATGTTATATTCTCTTGCGCATTGTATAATAAGTTTCGCTCAAAATTTTTTGACGAAGTCATTGAAAAATACAGCTTTTTCAAAGACTTCGATATCAACTCAAAAATATTGATCCCTTTATTTGTAGATCAGTTGCTGCTTTTATTTTCGATATCATGAATTATAGATACAAAATATTATTTCATAAGTAAATTTAATTAGAATTAATATATGTAGCTTAGGTAATGCCATGTATAGATATGGAAATACCTCAATAAATTGTTGTTGTTGGAAACTTAAATGACAAAAATTATACAGTAGTGTACAAGCAATGAGTACATTGTCCTCTGCATTTTCAAATTTTTACTGCAGTTTCAAGAACAAACACAATTCAAAATAGGGAAAATGAGAGATAAATTCTTGTACATATATTTTTTCTAGGAAACACTCATAAGAGTGATGTTTCATCTTTGGTTAGTATTCTATTGTTTTTTTTAAAGAGTTAAAAAAGGAACCCTTATAGTAATTGGAGGTTATACCTTATCCTCTCTGGGTTACTTGGAAACTTAAATGACAAAAATTATACAGTAGTGTACAAGCAATGAGTACATTGTCCAAACATAACTCCAGGTAACAGGAGGGTTTTTTCTTGCTCCTTAATGGACTGGAAATATAGTGCACAGTAGTTTTTATTATGCTGCACCGGGGAAAATTTCTTACTTGTCCAGGCATGGGCAAGTACTAATCTTTAGGTAAACCGCAAAATGTTCACATAATATAGTTATAAAAGCTACAAAATTTATTATTTTTACAATAATATTGAACATGCATTATTGTTTACATACTAGGCATACCGATAGAGTGCCAACGAGGAAATGATTTTGATTTGTGTGGCAACGGAATTATGTTTTTGACAGTTTGGTGGCCCTTTGACCACACTCACCGAAGAAATAAAAAATGTCATGCTTTGATCGGCTAACTGAAATCAAAATCGCTGTAATGTTGTAGTAAACATTTCATATCAGACAATAAAAAAGCCAAGAAACGTTTTAAAAGCTATTGAAAACGTTTTAAAATGAGTAGAACGAGTAGAAAAAGGTTTGGAAATATGAAGCGTGCTGCAAAAGTTGAAATGGAGAATTCTTGTTCAAAGGCTAACCCTTTTACGTGTTTGTTCAAGCGTGAAACATGCAAGTCCGTTGCGTTACCGCCTTCATGTTTCTGCATGTGTAATCAAGATTTATTTTGTACAAAAACTTGGGGTGCGTTTCTTTAAAAAAATCCAAGATTGGATTCTTAATCCGAGATCCTGCGGATTCGTTATTTTTAAAGAAACGAAAAATCCGAAAATGGATTTTTTTTTTCAATTAGCCGTAACGACCCCAGCATGCAGTTCGCGTGTTTGGCGGGAGTTTTCAAAATGGCGGAAAGTTTTGGTTTGATGTTTGAACTGTTCGAAGAAGTCCTTGCCGATGACCTTGAACAACAACAGGTTCTTTTAGGAGCCGATGACGGAGCAGTTTTATTCCTTTTGGCGGCCGGACAGCTCGTCCGAAAAGAACACGTTCGCACAAAGAATTTTTACGAAATAACCGTACCTAGTTACATACCGGAGGACTTCCGAAGTCACTTCCGCATGTCACGGCATACAGTTACAGTTCTCGAACATTTGCTTTCGGTCCACGGCGACTTACCTCAATATACCGGCGATAGAGGAAGACCACCGGTCGAGTTAAGAAAGCAAATCCTTATTACGCTGTGGATTCTTGGGAATCCAGAATGTTTACGCTCTGTTGCCGATCGATTTGATGTTTGCAGGGCAACTGCGTACAGAGTCTACAGACGAGTTTGCAAAGCAATAGTGAGGAACTTAATGGATGAGTTTATCAAGTTTCCAACTGGTCTAAAAGCCCAAGCGGTGATGGAGGCCTTTGAAGAGAAAAAGGGTTTTCCGGGTGTTTTGGGGGCTATTGATGGCACCCACATACCAATCAAAGCACCACATAACAATCATGAACAATACATAAATCGCAAAGGTTTCTTTTCCGTCCAACTACAAGTCATTTGTGACCCGGATTTATTCATAACCGATGTTTTCTGTGGTTACCCTGGTTCAGTACACGATGCTCGCGTGTTTCGTAATTCTCCGATCTGCCGAGAAGTTGAAGTGAATCCAGACAATTATTTTCCTGGCAACTCCCACATTTTGGGAGACGCAGCATATCCCTTGAAGAGGTGGCTGTTGACCCCATTTCGAGACAACGGACGTTTGACTGCTCAACAAAGACGTTACAACACTGCCCACAGTTCCACCAGAATGGTGGTTGAGAGGTCCATAGGGCTTTTTAAGAACAGGTTTAGGAAGCTAAAAACAATGATGGATGTTGACAAAATTGAGGACATACCGGAAATTATTGTATCCTCTTGCATCTTACACAATATTTGCATTATTGAAGATGACATCGATGATTTTTTAGATGACTCTAATGATGATGATGACAATGATGATGACATCTTTCCACCAGGTGTAGGAGCAGTTGATAAGAGAAACATGATAATGAGACTGATCCCATAAACCTAGCATTTATAAGTGGTTTATGTATTGATACCTTTTGTACTGTGGTGTTTTCATGAACTCTTCTTTCATAGGTGGTGTATGTCATTATACTGTATAATAGTCTTTTTGCTATAAATATCAATATTTTATTTGTTTTTAAAAGTATATAAGAAAATAGTAGAGCCATGTACATGGATCACTTTATACTACCTGAAACATTTATGGTCTTGCTTGAAATGTAAACTTACAACACAAATGTAACAGCCTAATACTCTGACAGTCCAGGTTGCTTGTGTCACGCACAGAAAGGAGGAAGTGCGTGACACAAGTAATCTGAAGCATCTGAGAATCAGGCTAAAAAAAGTAAAGGATATAAATAATATCAAAACCAGTTTAGTTAGGCCCTCTCACCTAATGTTGCTGTTGTAGTTCCTTGTATGTATGTGATAAAAAAAACATACAACTTGCAATAATACTGTTAACATGTATGATATAATAAACTTTTAGATAACTCAATACTGACAACAAAGTCAGGTTTACTGTATCTATGTTCATGTTTGTGGTCAAATAATCCCATGTTCTGCAACACAATAAAAAATTATGGAATCAAGGTTACTCTTTGTTCAATGATTTTTCAAAAACATTTAAAAATCGGCCCATGAGTGCCATGCGTTCATTGTGCATATTTTCAAACTTTTTAATCTTTTCCTTTTCTTCCTCTTTCCTGTCTTGTGTAAATTCCTTAAAGAGCCCAACGAGGTCTTCTCTTTTCTTCCGCTCTGGTAACTTCTTTTTCTTTGCTTTTGTAACCACAGGCTCCTCTGTGTCACTACCTGTGGAACTCAATGTGGAACTGGAATTTTCAACACTCTTGACTGCATCTTTGCTCCGTTTACCATCAATGTTGCTGCACAATGTTTTTGGAGCGATGGCATCATCTTTCGAAAATATTTCGTGAAGTTCGTCATAGAAGTTGCATTTCTTTCGGTCATTTCCGCTGACTTTGTTGTGATCAACACAAGCAACATAACTTCTCTTCAGATTTTTCAATTTCGTCTCACACGCCTTGGCATTAAAGAACACTCCGTTCTTCTTTAACTCTTCGCTGATTTCTTCCCACAGGGACTTGTTCTTTTTGTTTATATCTTTAAATCGTTCTCTGCGTTCGACATAGCAGGAAATTAACAACAGCACATCAGCTCTAGACCAGCGTACAAGAGCTCTCGATTCGCCTTCGGTACCTTCACTCGACTGACTGAACGTGGCTGCAGCTGTTTCCAAAGAAGAAAAACTTGGACCAGGCTGAGGTGATACTGATCTGACTGTTTCATGGCTGAACTGTGATGCCTGCGGTGGTGGAAACATGAACTGAGGAAGATAAGGTTGAATGCCCGGTTGAACGTGGCTTTCGTTCCACTGATATTCTGGATATTCACCTGCAGATAAACTGTGCGTCCAATATTGTCCTGTAGATAGAAATAAAAGATGCCAAGACGCATCAAACATCCGGAAAATTTATAAAAATACGTACAGGACGGAAAATTTCGGTGAAACTACACAAAAAACTCACCTTGTTTATTCGCCATGGCCGGCAGCAGCTAATATTTACAACAAAATGGCGGGAATGTGGCGGATTTTAAGAAGACGACCGCTTGCCAAACGTACTGCTTTTTGTATCCGTGCAATAAAGAAACGCACGGATCATGAATCCTAAAAATCCGGATTTAGATTTGATCTAATGAATCCACTCGGAGTGTGGATTCTATAGATTCAAAATCCATTTTCGGATTTTATTAAAGAAACGCAAAATCCGTTTTTGGATTCAAGAATCCGGATTTGGATTTTTTTAAAGAAACGCACCCTTGTTTAGTGCCGGTTGTTAAGCCTTTTCACTCGTTCGAATTATCGTCAGTTTGCTCGACAGAACGAATTTCCCTTGTTTGTGTGTGAAGAAGCGCGACGGTTTGTCTAGACAAACAAAGTTGCATATTTTACGCTTGAACAAATACCTGAAAAAGCGAGCCGTTCACGATGCTTTGTTTGGAAGGGAATTGTTGCAACGAAACACGTTAATTAAAATGAAGATTCTGACGCTGACATTATTTTAGGAGTTTAAAACATGCGATATGTGCAAAATCTTTTTAAAATCAGTTTGTAATTTCAAGAATTTCACTTCAGGAAGATTTTGGTCACGTGCTAGGCAACGGGTTCTTGGTGTGGCAATAACACGTCTTTTCATTGGCTCTAATAGTTCCCGCCTTGCAATTGGCTCAAACCAAAGTCTACATTACATTACATTACCTTACACTTTTTCAGGCTCGATCGAGAATTTTTCTGCCTTAGCACTTCCTCGCGCGGCACTATTCTCTGCCGCCTCGCCAGCCTCGCATCTTCGCTCGGCTGGCTCGTTGGCAATAATAGCCCATGGGCAAGAGGGGGTCCACGGTCTCACTCGGGGGGACAAATTCTCATCGATATCACATGAAAGGTCATCGGATAGGGATTAGAAATCCATATGATAGAACTCACAAAAGAGTAGCTGTAAGGTATTATTTTACATACTTTTTTTGAAAAAATACCCTTCAGCATGGAAACAAGGCTGATTATTTTTCGATTGTTTTCAAAGGTTGTGGATGTTCTTTTACTGATTTCCAAAACCAATATGATGGACAAACTTATTTTCTTAAATAACTTACGGTTTGAAATATAAAAAGTTAAGTGAACAATGCAAAACGAAAAGGAAAACGATGACTTGGATTTCGAAATGCATATGGGTAAAATCCAAGATGGCTTTGCCTCTGCATGGTAAGTGCATTCGAGTTCTTGCTAAATTCTCGCGATTTAAAGCATTTAAACGAACAAAATTGGCTTAATAACCTAATTGAATGACTACTTATGTGTCAATAGTGCCAACTTAGGCTTCTTATGGAGAATAATTAGAATTTTTGACCGATTTTCGGCAAATGTACTTAGCGAGATTTTAGAGCTTCCATAAAATTAGCAGGGCACCGGCAGTCCAGGCTAAATTTTATGGCCAAACGTGCAAAGGAAGAATTATTTGACTTAGTATTCTCTAATAGGCCATTTGCACGATGACGTCATTTGACTACTACTACCAGAATCCTTCAGTTTTTTGTTTTGTAGTGCAAATTAGGGCTATTGTTATTTAAACCGCACTGGGATTACAAAATTTAAATAAGAATGGAAAAACGAAATGAATTCTGGTAGTAGTAGTCAAATGACGTCATCGTGCAAATGGCCTATTATCTCTAATGTATTTTCTAAATAAAACAATGGTTAATAGAGAGCCTACTGGAGAAAATCATCCCGGGGCATTATTATGATCTTTCTGGTTAACTACTGACATTTTGATATTTTGATTTCATTTAAAAAACTAACAGATCGACCAAAGCGCCCTCGTTGCGAACCGTGTATTATTCATATGTCTGACGATGATAGTAATCTTATCACCCCACGAGATATTAACTCTTGGAACACGTTATTGAAAGTTGCAGAAATTCGGAACTATATGCCAGTGCTAAAGGAAGCAAAAACGGTTAAAGAGGGTGGTATCCCTGTATCAGTTATGTATCACAGGAAATGTCGTACTCTTTTTACGATGAAGCAAGAGCTTGACAAACTCTCTCGTGCTAAATGTGATGCAGAAAATGCAGAAAATGATGCAGTGTCAGTTCAAGAAAGAATTAAGCGCCAAGCTCCAAGCACTAGCAGAACTTACGACCAGATATGTATTTTCTGTGGAAGAGTATCCAAATACAAAAAAGCCTCAAAAAGCCGAGAACCCTTGATTAAATGCTGTGACTTGCGTGCTGACGACTCCATCAGAACGAGCGCTGTCGCTAAGGGAGACAATAGGATGATTGGTATTGTATCTCGAGAAATAGTAGCTGCCGAAGCATGTTATCACAGGTCTTGCTATCGTCATTACACTCCACCAGACAAAGAGAGCAGCACTAGAAGTGGAGAGAGCAAAGGGAGCGATTCTATTGATGATAGCTATGGATACATTGAGTCCCGAGGATACGAGAGACTTTTCGAGTACATTAGATCAGACTTACTAGAGAAACCAAGATTAATTACCCTTGTCGAGTTGAAGGAGGTACTTCTCATCTTCATGCGCTCGATGGGTGACACTCACTTAAGTGAATCGACTAAGAAGAACCTCCGGCGAAAGCTGGTGGTCGAGTTTGGGGATCTGTTAGACTATGAGGATATAACGGCAAGCTCTTTGTTATTCCGAATAACCTCTCGAAACTCAGTTTGGCAAGAGAAGTGGCACAACTTTCTCGTGAGCTACAAAGCAAGAATGAGCCGTTTGAAATGAAAGAAATCCAGAAAGCGGGTCTATCTGTTCGAGAAGCAGTTCGTTCAGTTGAGACAGACTATTCATGGCCTCCAGATCCGTCGCAGCTTTGCGAGAGTGCAGTCAATATACCGAACGAGCTAAGAGCCTTTCTCTTTACCCTGCTCACAGGAAAAACAAGCACTGATCCAGTGGAATGCTCAGAACGGGTGCATCGCCTCATCAACTCATTTGGGCAAGATATCATATATGGTGTGAGTGGGGGTCGACAAAAGCCACCCAAACAAGTCCTGCTTCCGTATGCTGTAAAAACGTTGACAAACAATGCGCAACTTGTTCAGCTGCTGAACAGATGCGGACATGGCATTGCATATTCCCAAATCGAAGAAATGAACACTGCCTTCTGTCTACAAAAAATGGCCACCACCCCTGAAAATGACATCCCCCTCCCTGAAAATATCCAGCCATTTATCAGCACGACACTGGCATGGGACAATATTGACAGATTCGAGGAAACCTTGTCTGGAGCCGGAACATCCCATCGTGTCAATGGAATCGCCGTGCAGGCTAGGCACTTCGGCCCAAATCTTCCTCCGAGACCGAGGGTAGAGTTAATCAAGACCCGGAAAAGAAGCATTGATTCTTTGGTACGCACGGAGATGCCTCCATATAATGCCGGAGAGCGCTGTGGTCCTCGCCCAAGGCCGTATGTAGAAGTGACACACGCGCAGGCAATGGAAAACGCAAGAAGGAAGAATTTGATCTGGGTGCTGGTTCGCCTCCATGGACGAGTGAAGCAAAAAGCAAGTGGTTGGACAGGCTTTAATATTGCTGTCCGGGATGTAGTTGATGTAACGCAAGACAACATTGGATACCTGCTACAGATCTGTCAACTGTCCAGGAAGTCCTGGTGCAGTCTCTTAACATCAAGAATACCCTCAAGTTAAACAGTACAGTTCTCGTCTTCGATCAGGCTTTATATGCTAAGGCGACGGCAATACAATGGAAGCAGAGGGAGAAATTCAAGAATCTGGTCTTAAGGATGGGAGTATTCCACACGGCTTGTTTTTTTTTTCTTTTTTTTTTTTTCTTTTTTTTAGTTTTATTATTTTCTACAAGACAGTTACTAAAAAAAAAAAATAATAATAATAATTCCACACGGCTTGTACTCTGCTGGCTGTTATTGGGAAACGATTCCAAGATGCTGGATTAAGGGACCTCGCTGTCGAATCGGGTGTGGTGGCAGAGGGTTCTGTCTCAGGCGTGATGGATGGTCGCAGATATAACAGAGGTGTCCGATTCCACAAGCTGACATACGAGGCTTTGATGAGACTTGTATGGAAAGGATTCATGCCATGGGTAGAGGAGAGGCACAAGGATTCCAAGGATACTGTGAACACGTGTTAAACGACCTTAAGGTGTTACAAGAAGATGCCTGCGGAAGCGAATTTGAGAAGCAGATGGCTAGTCCTCTATTTGCGCAGTTCGAGAAGCTTTTCGTCCTGTACATGAAGTTTTTACGAGTGAACAATAGAAAGCTATCTGAATTCTGGGTTTCATACTTGGATATGGTTGAGGTCCTTCTGGGACTCTTGCGTGCATCCAAAGAGGGTAACTGGGAACTTCATCTATCATCGATAAGGAAAATGCTACCGTGGTGCTTCGCGTATGATCACATCATTATGCAAGGTATCTATCTTCCTACCTGCAGGAAATGTCAAACCTTGAAGAAAACCATCCAGATGTAGTATCATACTTTCAATCTGGGGGATTCTCTGTACAAATTGGAGATGACAACCCATTTGGCAGAATACCGGTTGACCAGACCTGTGAAGAAACGGTGAACAAAGACACACAGACGCCCGGGGGAACAAAGGGCTTCAGTCTTAAGCCAGGAGCTGTCAGTAAATACTATCTGATCGCTGAGTATCGAAGCGTATTCATGCGGCAATTGAAAGACATGCTCCATTTGAGTACCTCAAAGTCTGAACACACTGATCTCCAACCAAGTCGCATTAGCAAAGGATGAAGCCGACGTCAATTCACTAGTATCTATGTTGGATGGAAGCTGGATCAACCCGTTTGAGGGCGCTCAGCAAGATCTAGTGTGTATATCGACTGGTAAACTCTCCACCCCCGAAATTGAAAAAGATGTGCTACAAGCAGAGGATCTGGGAAAGAAAGCTTTCAGAACATTCAGCAGGGAGAGACTTGAGTCAGATCCACCAAGAGTAAAAAGTTTAACGATCCAATGAAGAAAATGAAGCTTAAAACATTTGCAGATCTTGCAAAGAAGTCGAAAGTCGGCAAAACAGCAGGAAAGGAAGTTATAATCAAGGCGGATCGCGCAATATTTGCCCAAATGATAATCATCGCCGAGAACAGGAAGTTAAAGATAAGCGATGTTCTCTGTCACCCTCTTGGGCCATTACCTTGGGCCTTAGCTACAGCTGACGGATCACTCAGGAAGAACAACAAGGCATCTCTCGCGAAAGAACTTTTGAAGAATATAACCCCGGCAGACAAGATTCCACAGCCCTACGCTCGAGTAATAGACGGGATGGCAATGGTTCAGAAGATAGGAGGCGATCAAAAGACATTTGCAGAGGTTGCAGATACCCTCATGTCTATAGTCTTGAATGAGGGAACTAACAGTGAGCGTATCGACGTGGTTTTTGATGTGTACAGAGAGAACTCAATCAATAATGCCAAGAAAAAGAAGAGAGGTTCCGAGAGTGGACACAAATTTAGAAGTATCATGTCAGCCCATAAGATCCGCCAATGGCGCAAATTCCTGCTCAGTCCGACAAATAAATCACAGCTGATAAGATTCATCTCCGAAGAGTGGCAAAAGGAACGATACAAAGAGAAGCTAGCGGGGAAGACAATATTTTATAACTATATTATGTGAACAATTTTTGATTCTTTCAATGCTTTTTCTTATAGAAATGCGAGCATCCCCAAATCCAAGATAGCCTCCTTCGCAGACGTCTTATGGCTCGTCACGCAATCGTTTCCTCCCCACCGACGTCTGCTGAAACGAGCGCTGGAATCCTTTCCCTTTGTTCGTTAAGATCAGCTGGATATCACGTGGAGATTATGAATGAGCCAATCGGGACTAAGCCATTGTTTAATTAAAAGCCTATCACAAGATGCGTTAGAATGGGTTCCCTCGGGGCGACAAATTTTCCCGCGAGTTTATTATCCGGCGAAAGTTTATTCATGTATGGAAAGTGATTCCAAATCCTTGCTTCATGTATGGGCGAAACTCCCAAAAAAGTCGTCGGAGACAACTGTTTTCTATGTAGTAGTGCTTTAATACCCACTGCTAGAATACGAGTGTTCGGCAGAAGTTCGGTGAACATCTCAAGCCTGATTGAGAGCGCCGTGGAAATAGATTTAAGTGTGTTTTCGGCGAGCGATCCTTTCGTCTGTACCAAGTGTTATAAGCGGTTGCTTCGATTTGAAAAGGTTAAAACAAACCTTCGAACAGTTCAAGAGGAGATAAAAAAAGACTACAAGAAGGGAATACCAAGGACCAAGCGACTACGCCGAGATTCTGCAGAAACGGACGTGGATATTATCGCACCGATCGAAAGTTCAGTGCAACAACGCTGTGCTGCGGCAAAGTCATTGAAATTTGGCTTGGACCCTACCACTTCTACTTCTTCTGGCTTTATTATAAAGCCCCTGGAAAATGATGGCGAAAGGTCTGCATTATCTGAAGGTTGCGGAGGTCAGTCAGGTCAGACAGGGAGTATCTCGTTAAGCCCTCATGAAATTCCTCAAACACCGTTGAACGAAGGTTTGTTTATCTCACCTCCGCTGCCTTCGCTTCATTTAACATCCACTCCGATTACAGCTAACTTACCTTCCACGTCAGTGACAGAGCCGTATAAAAGTACAGCAGTAAAAATATCAATCCACTACCCAAGCAAAACTGCCAACAAATGCTTACCTTCTGAATATGAAGCTATTGGTAAAGCCCTTGTATACGGGCCACCACAAAGAATTGCAAAGGCTGTTGTGAAGTGCAAACTTTTGACCAAGCACGTGGTTCAGAGTGTTCTTCGACTGGTGTCAAGTGAAGTTTGTGGTCTGTGCTCCAGGTCAAACCCGTCCTTACTGAGAAAGTGCGACAAGGACAGCCTAGTGAATTTCAATTTTCAATCGGTTTGCGAGGAGTGGAAGAATAGAGCTCCGATCTTCTATTCGTTTTTGATGACCTGCAGCATTGTGAAGTTATCAAGAGAAGAACTGTGGTTACCGAGTGTGGCAATTGCAGGATCTGTGTTGCTAAAGCAGAGAAATTCGCAAATGAATGCCTGTGCCAGTGTGCTTGGAGTCCTCGTTAAAACGGGATCAATGGAGGTAGGAATTTCTATTTTGAAGTTCAAATCTATTTTTAGCTCCGTGAGCTGAAGCAAGTATAATTTTTGTTTCTCAATTAATATAAGACCAAAACATTTCTATTATATTATTGATATTTTACATTAGATCGAAATAATAATTTATTGAGAGTGGACATAGTTTGTCTATATATTAAAAAAGCTTGCTCTATTGATTTTCCAAAATTAACTGAAAAGTAATTTTATACAATTTTGCAAAAAAAAAAAATGTTATGGGTAGACATGTTATGGGTACGTTCCTTTGGGAATGGATCAATGACTCAAGATCCCACGGATCAGTGATCCAAGGTCACTCAGATCATGGTGTACCAAAGGAACCGACAAATCCAAAACCAGCTAGAGTCATGTAGAGTGGATTCGTCAGTTCCTTTGGTGCACCATGATCCCAGTGATCTTGGATCACTCAGATCACTGATCCGTTCCCAAAGAAACGCACGCATGATCTGAGTGATCTTGGAGTGCATTCCTTTGGGATGATCCGGATCAGGATCAGAGATCCGAGATCACTCGGATCGTGGTGCATCAAAGGAACCGACAAATCCTTTTCTATAGTGGATTTGTCGGTTCCTTTGATGCACCATGATCCAAGTGATCTTGGATCACTGATCCTGATCCGGATCATCCCAAAGGAACGCACCCTTGGATCACTGATCCGTGGGATCTTGGATCACTAATCTGTTCCCAAAGGAACGCACCCTATATGTGTTGTGGAGAGATTGCGTGACAAGACAAAAGAATAGAGCACTTTAGATTGGAGTACCAGTACAGGATTGAGTATGATTACGACTTTCTAATATTATAATTCAAAAAATTAGAAAAAAGCCTGCCAGCAGCAGCTGTTTGGGTATTTTAGTTCCCAGTATATATAAGCAACCAATAATTATAAATTGAAAGCCTACATTGAATTGATTGGTTTCCAAGCTGTTTTATAGTAAGCAATGTACATATATGGGGGTAAATAATATTTTCTCCATGTTACATGTCATAAACAATCTGTTAGTTCAGTGACCTTGGCCATGTTTATTTCAAGTATGTTTGAGGGGGGTGCTTAATGGAGGGGTGGGAAGGGGTAGGCTAGTTAATTATTTTAGTGGATATTGTACGGACATACCATCTTACCCCAAACTTTCCTGTGGGAGGGGGGAATGGAGTGCGGGTGCGTGAAGGAGTGCCCAATTACATATACTCTTCCCTGGATTTACACAAGATTAAAAATTGAGAGAAGATTACTGTGCAGTAATTATTAATGTCAGTATATTTTCACTGTTACTAACTGAAATAAAAGGTCATTCTGACCAAGAAACATAATTATATATTTGTTTGTTTAAGGGAACGCTTGACCGATTGTCCAAGCTCAAGATAACCTGTTCCAATAGATGTGTGTTGACGAAACTTGATGTATTGGGCGAAGGCTTTGATCGGCCACTTCAAGCTGCTAAAGAGAAGATATCAAGTGAAAACTTGAAGACCAAAGAACTACAGGAGAGAGCAAGTGCTGCTTACCATGTTTGTTCTACTGGCACATGTGCAGAGGAATGTCAGTCTCGCGATCTTGCACTGAAGGCAAATGAATCCTTGAAGGAACATCAGAGGAACTGTCATCCTGGATTTACTATTGCATTTGACAACATTGACTTTGAAATTCAGAGGAAAAACATGACAATGGGAAAGCAAAATAGGGACATCCATTGGGTCAACCATCAGATGTTTTTAAACAGGATTTCAGGGAATTTATTGCCAAATCAAGCTCCACAACAAGATCTACAAACAGTTTCAAACATGACATTTTTGCCAAGTGCTAATGATCAGCTAAAGCAAAGATTTAATTACATTGTTTTAGTTTCACGGATGCTGGTGGAGTATTTTGATGCTTTCCAACCACTGAAGGATGTATGCATACAACATATACCCCACAAGTACTCAAAGGAGATGTCGGAGAAGTCTGTTAAGGTAAATAAATAATTTGATGATTGTATGCATGAATCAATTTCAAAAGCAATAATTATTGTAATAATTTTGTATAGCTACAGCTAGTGTGCCTTGGTTATTCTGATTGCAAAGTTGTTTTCCCCAAACATGGCAAGCATCTTAACTGTTTCAAATGTGTTTGACTTTTCCCTCATATTAATTTAAAAAAAAGGCTTGTAATAATTGAACTTCCTTAATGTACATGGGCATTTAACAATAAATGAAAAAATAAAACAGATGCATTTTTGAAACCCGACGCATTGGCTGAATTCAATAGATTATGTAAATCTTCAAGAAGGTATTTGAATCTGCCAAAATGGGTACTCCCCGATAATGTTGTTGTGGCTGTGTGGCCCGCTTCCTGAAACCCGTACCCTATTTCAGACCAAAATATGTGATTCTACATACCCCATTTCAGACCTGACCCAAAATTCCATACCCTATTTCAGACTATTAGGAGAGGACCCTGGGAATGTGGTTGGTTCGGTTTGCGTAAACTCATGGGTAAACATTTTTGGGAAGGGCTTCAAATTCCCAAAGTTAGTCAAGAGATGAATAATAATAATAAAAATAGCTTCTTCTTAAAACCATACCCTATTTCAGACCAAAATGATCAAAATCTATACCCTATATATATTTCAGACCAAATTGTAAACACAAAGCAACAGATATATTTCCTCTTTCAAAATAAATCCAACATGTTGTGACATGCATCATATAGCTTCATAGCTTCATACTTCCTTTAAAAAACCCCCATGCCCCTTGGAATTTGCGATGGCCTTAGAATTTCCAATATTTTGTGGAACAACACATTGACTCAAACATTTTTCCTAGGTCCCACTTGGTGTCATTTTCAAGAATGAGAACAAAAATGAAGACATGCTTACCATTCTGCAACAATTTCACACATACCTTCCCCGTAAAGCTGATGGTGGATATGAGCCTCAACTATTTGCAGGAGATCAACTCACAGTTGAGAGGGCAGTTAATGTTATCGCCTCGGTTGCTAATGGCTACACTCCCCAGGATCGTCTAGAAGGAATTACCTTACAACTGGGTGATTGGCATGCTGGAGTTAAGATTCTGTCTGTAAGTTAAATATTTTTCAGTACATGTATCCGTATATCCTGGAAATCTTGAGTATTTTTTATACACTGTGTAATGTACAGCTGTATATCAATGACAGAGAAATTAAGACTACAGAATATTGAAAAAAAAATCAAGCCTTAGATTCATGTGAAAATTTTGAAAGTGGGTTAATATTATATTGAAAGTGATTTTACCGGCTGCTTATTTTGTGTCAAGACATTATTTTGACTCATCACTCAGTGGAGGGATGAGTGTTTATTGAGCCAAAGAAATGTCTGTGCACACTGAATATGCCATGCCTGTTTATTAAATTTGTAGGTGGCATGCATCAGGGTTAAACACTTTTTTCTTTCTTCTTCAACAGCTTATCTTCAAGAAGTTCTTCTCTGGAAAATCTGAGAGTGACAACTGTACACTAAATTCTGACCGTACCCTGATCAATCGGAGGAATGTAAAGTCTGATCCACACACTGCTTACCGTGCTGATAGGGACTTCACGCTTCTTGTACTGAAGTCAAGAGTTATTGCTGCTGCAAAGTCAGTACTTGGGTTTACAGACAAAGGAAGCCAACCATCCAAATTTCCTCTACCTGCAGACACCACCAAGCAGCCTAAAGTTACAAGATTGCAGTACTTACACAAAGCTGCCTCGTTAATCGTTGATAAATTTGTGTTCGACGATGATTCTGTCAACAGGCTGCTTGATGACATCTTGACTAATCAACAAACACAAGATGTACAAGCTCAACAGGATCGCACTGCGGATGGTAGATTTCCATGCCGATTTCCTGGGTGCCAACTTTCATTTAAGTTTGATGGTGCAAGTAGGAGAAGACACGAAGCAACACATGACCCTCCCCCAGATGTTCCCGGTGCTCCATCTGAAGGCCAGACAGATTCGGACCAGTCAAACCCTGAACCAAGCAAGACCACTGATGATGTGTACAATTACAACTGTGCCTTATTAGCAGATGGGTTGTTCTTTGTCAATTTCTTAGATGCTGTTAAAGAGGGAGATGGCATGAGGCTAATGCGTCAATACAAATACATGTTGCTGTACTGCAAAGCTGATGGGCAATCCAGTAACAAGTATGCACTGGAGTGTCTTTATCAATCCTTTCTTGTACACTCCCTTCTTTCTCCAAGAGAAAGTGAGAAGTTTGTTTGGAATCGCGGTGTAAACAATAAAGGGGGGAGAGGGAACAACATTCCAGATGACTTGGAAGTGGAGCACTCTAACTGTTTTCTCAAGGGTGGCGCTAGGAATTGTGGGCCGAATGTTACAGAGAAGGCAGTACAGCGCATTTGCCATTCAGAGAGTGGGTCAAGAACCATGACAGTCAATGTGAACCAATGTCTAAACAGCATTCGTGGGTCTGGAAGACACACCAGTAGTTCATTGGAGAATGACCTCGAGGAATTGCTTAAGCGAATTCAACAAACAGATGTGTTTACTGAGAATCCCGGCCGATCTTACCGTTGCTTTACTGACTTTGCAAGAGACCCATTCAAGAAATTGAACATGTCATCCTTGTATCATTGGATAAACCAACACAAGAAAAACATTCTTCATGGAAATAGGGCACGATAATTTTAATATTATCCTGTTTGCTTTAATCATGGTATGACTGGGGTGTGGCAGAAAGTGTTTGTGGGCAAAAAGCTATATAATTACACATTTAAACATGCAGTAATGCTTACACGGGTACATGCAAAACGTTTCAATATGTCATTCAACTGTACAGAAAAAGATGGCGGCTGTACATTTTACCACAATACCTTGCGCACCTAACACAACCAATAGGCACATAGAAACCCATGTTTTTTTGAGAAATTTGTTTGCATTAACAACATTGTGTATGCTAATTTTGAATTTTTAAGAACTTTTCTTTACATTTTTATGAGCATTTTTAGGGTTTTTGTGCATTAAGTAAGAATGATGGGTAAATGCACCAGTCGCCATCTTTTTTGGTACGTCTTTGGAGGGGCACTTTCTGCTTACCCCTAACCCTGAAGTCTAAGAGGGATATGTTAACTTAAGTACATGTAGATGCAGTAAGTTGTGTTAATCCAGAAAATATCTATACCCCATGCCACCACACAGGGTCATTGGAAATTCCAAGGAGGAGGAGGAGGGGTCAACGACAAAACTTTTACGAGTGAACTACACTGTAGTTCAGTTAAATTAAAACCCTCTGTGGAGAGAGTAGGGATATTTTCTGGAACAGCACATTGCTTTATATGACTTTAGTTTAATTTTAAATGAAGACACTCAAACCCCAAGATTTGGAATGTAAATAATTATATATATTTATCTCTTTGTACATATTTTGACCATGAGACCACTAGGCTGTTAACATGAAATTCATTTGATTATATACCTTAGATTCCCTCTATATACAATGTTATATGTTATGGAGATCTGTTTACTGTTGTTAACCTCCCCCCCCCCCACCCCCCGTTTTAATGGGACTATGAGGATTTCAGTGTTATGGTTGTTGGGAATGGAGATCTGGTTATTGTTGTTAACCCCCCCCCCCCCCCCCTACTTTAATGGGACCATGAGCATTTCATTGTTATGGTTGTTGGGAATGGGGTTCTGTTTATTGTTGTTAGCCTCCCCCCCCCACCCCACTTTTAATGGGACTATGAGCATTTCAGTGTTATGGTGGTTGGGAATGGGAATTTTTATGTTTACTGTTGTTATCCCCCCCCCCCCCCCCTCCACACACACACCCCCCTTTCAATGGGACCATGTGTGTCATTATTATTGTATAACTCATAAGCAACCAGAAATATATTTTACTTTTGTAACCAAGTGTTTACCAGTCAATTTCAAATAAATTATGCACCAGTTTTCTGATGTTAGTTATTATGCCAGTGAACAAAGATTGTGTATCTGTTTGAAGAACAAATTAAGTAATCAATGTATTTCAATCTACATAATTTAAAACTTATTTACATTTATCCATGACTTTATCCAGTATTGTGTAGTTCCAGAAAATATCCATACTTCCCCCATGGACGGTTTCTTGTTTTGCACCCCCCTTCCCCCAGGAAATTCCAGTTTAGCTTCATACTTTTCTTCTAAAAGTTTGGCTTTTAAGACCACCCCCTCCCCAAAGGAATTTCCAGTGACCTTCTGTGGGGGGAGTATGGATACTTTATGAAACCACACATTCTAAGTTTTAAAATTCCATGGGAAAAAATGGTAGTCTTTAATGAAAACCACCCAAAAATGTCTGGTATAGATGTACATGTACATACTGTACATATCATATAAATAACAAGAGTAAATGCATTTTCTCATTTTACAGCTGTTGATAAGTATTAGTTTTCTACCTTTCAATGTCACTTACTCAGATGGAAAACAATAATCTTCAAGTGCAGCTAAGGCTGCCACTGGTACTTCAAAATTTCCTGATTGTTCATGAGACATATCTCCTGAAATTTCCAGTTGAGACAAGGAAAGGTTGTCTATTGCCAGTTCAAAAAGGGAGTCATCCTGGAGTAAATCATCCCATTCCCCATTCCATGTATCATCACACTGATCGAGTTCAGTCGATGAGAGATCGCCTTCAAACATCCAGTCATCAATCTCAACAATGTCCCCATACACCTGACTCATGAGTTCAATTATTTTATGGGCATGTTTCAAGTCCCATATTTCCACTTTGTCCAAAACATCCTGAACTGTGAAGATGTTTTCACAATTGTCTAAAACTTGGGCAATTTGAACTTCTGAAAATCCCATAAGAAACTGAGGATCAGTTAATGTCTTAACTTGATCATTGGACTTCTTTATCAAACTCATCACCAGTGACTTGCGATAGTTTGTGAGGCACTTACGAAGCGTGTTCTTCTGACTCGGAGTCACAAGCCTGGTGCGCATGGAAACACCAGATGCATTTTCATGTACACTGCCAGGGAATCTAGTATAATGTCCACAATCAGATGATCCACATTTGCACTTTCCTGCACAATTGTCACAACACAAATGAATTGGCTGAGGGTAGCTCACTTCTGATGTGTTGTCAAAATTATTAAGCAGAGTTTTTCGCCTGCAGTCTTCAGTTTTCACGTATTGTTTCATGTCTCTGTCCACATGATTCAGTAGAATTCCTTGATAAACAACAAATGCCACACTTTGTTTACCATCTCTTCCTGCCCGCCCAGTTTCTTGGATGTAAGCTTCTATGTTCTTAGATGGCCCAAAATGGATGGTTCTGTAGACACCTTTACAGTCAACGCCCATCCCAAATGCAATGGTTGCTACCAAGACCCTCAGCGCAGAATTTTCATCCTGGAAAGCTTGTAGAATTGCATCCTTATTGGCCTGCGGAGTACAAGAATGTAGCATTTCCATAACAACATCTCTTGGATTGTTGCCGGTTTCATCCAGGAAAATCTTTTTCCCTAACATTGCTTTAAGGGCTGAGTAGAGAAGTCCACATTGTTTGATTGTTTGACAATATATTATTGTGCGAGTGGCATTTCTCCCCTGTGTGATAAGTTCCTCGCCCAACCACTGAAAGTAATCTTCTAAGGACCCATCCTTAGGAATGTAGTACACTGAGTATGCTACATTAGGTTTGCCTGGACTTTCAAAAATCACATGTGGCCTGTCCATCAGCAACACATCCATGATTGTTTTTCTTGTCACTCTGGTTGCTGTGGCTGTCAAAGCAATGATTTTCACTGACGGGGCAAGAGACCTAAACTCGTGAAGCTCAGAGTAGGTCTCTCGAAATGCTGCCATGCTGTTGGAGTTTGATGTTCCCCTGAAAGAACAGTAAAGCAACACATTAATTTATAATCTTAAATATATAAAATAACAGTGACACATAAACATGTTTTTAAATACTGAAAATTTAAAATCCTATATACACTAAGAATAATATTATTGATAAAATGGATCTAAATTAGTTATAAGAGAAATTGACCATTTAACCACTGAATTAAAAACTAAAAAAACAAATGCCAAGGTGAATAATTTGCACATAGAATTTTGTTTACAAATATATCATGACTAAAAAGCCAATAAATTAAAGCTAATAAAAGGAAAATAATACAGAAGGAGGTGTATGATGTGCTACAGAATTAATTTATTCCTGACCATGCATAAAATAAGCTTACTAAAATATATCACATATCCGTGATAAATTTGTGGTGTGCTTCACCTTTAAATAACGAAACATGGGTCTCAAATAAATACACAGAAATTGAGATATTTTAACTTAATGGAAAGGTTCTCTTTCTCCTTACCACTGTTTAATGACATGAGCCTCATCGACTGCGATGGCGCACAATTTGGCTGTGTAAATATCGCTCGACAACATTTTTCGCCAGCGTTCATTCTTCAGCCAAGCCTCTGGGGTCCCATAAACAACACTAAACCGTCCTTCTTCGAGAGATCTGGCCTCCCCATCTTTCAAATCACTGAGGCTAATGGCAGTGACACCGAGCTTTTTAAGATTTTCCACTTGGTCTTTCATCAGGTTTACCAGTGGAGAAATGACCACAACAATATGGCCCGTATTGTTGCGTGTCACGTCGAAAACCAACGGCAAAGCTTGATAAACAAGCGATTTCCCGAACCCAGTCGGTAGATTTACGAACACATCCATCTTTTTATCCACGAAGTACGCTATAGCCTCTCGCTGATAAGGATTTAAATCGGCAATTTTGAATGTCTCACACACTCGTTGAAAGGCCACGCTAGTATCCGCCATTTTGTTTGCAGCGTCTCGCGCGAATTTTCCCAAGGTCCAAAGGGCACACTTCCAGGGTTTGGAAGTGCGCTGTGATTGGTCTACGCAAATTAGTGCTCGTTTCAGCAGACGTCGGTGGGGAGGAAACGATTGCGTGACGAGCCATAAGACGTCTGCGAAGGAGGCTAAATCCAAGATGGCCGCCAAGGTTTTTACTCTAGTAGCTATGACAATTTTACCAAATTAGATCGAAAACCAACTTGTCGGTTTCATTTCTATAACATTTGACCTTGAAAGCTATAAGAAATTAGCTCTTTTAGCTTATTTTTAAGGAATCCTGTCAAAATATGAGTTTCTTAGACGTTGCCATGATAACAAGAAACAATGAAAAACGTTTGCACCGGAAACATTCAAATGTTACTTTTCAAGCATATCACGGTCAAAACGTCTGAAAATGTGAAAAATAAGCTTTAGACTGATGTTTATTTACGAGTTCTTTGTCAATCTGAGTTATAGAGACAATCTGAGTGACGTCACTTTGTCACGTGATATCTCTTAACAGCTACTCTTCAAAAATTTCTATCACCCGAAATCATATTCTAGAGGAATCACAGATTTCAAAAATATACGACAGCCTTTGTCCCCCCGAGTGAGACTGAGCACCCTATTTTTAGGGTCTTGGCCCATGGACTATAATCTGCTTTTGGAAAATAATGATAAATTTCCTTTTAGATGAAAACTTTTGTCATTGTTGAAACATTGCTTACCAAAACTGTTGGCATTGAACATGAACAAAACTGGGGGTCATTCTGGGATCGTTTTCCCGCGAATTTCGTGGCTTCGCACTTTTATGGAAAGAAAATGTCGCTCACCTTGTACCAATGTGGAATATATTTTTCCTGGCCAATAAAAAATCATGCATATATTCGAACGCCCACCCCCCACCCCTTCCCCTTCTAAACTTATATAGAAAGCTCTCTGATCATACATGCCAGCACAAAATGGATTTGATTGTACGAAAATGACTCATTTAGATCTGCTCATATTGTTCCCAATTTAGCGTTCGTGCTTGAAGTAATTGCAGCCTTGATCCTGTCAAAAGCCTCGCCACTAATTTCCAACAAGTTCGCCATTCGAGTGTGGTTGAGGGGAGCTCCAGCAGCTAATGCGTCAATCGTATAAACTTCCGCCGTAGCTTCTTGTACTCCTAAAGTCGCTGCAATTTCCCTGTAATTGCGACCATTTATAAATTCCTGGTAAGCTCTCATCTTTGAATTGGAGGGTTGATTTTTGCCATACATTCTCATAAGGCGGTGTGTTTCCTATGACAAGAAAACAGATTGAGAAGGTGATGAATAGCCGGCAGTGATCATGAGAATTGGGCGTCAAATGAAAATATTTTTGCACTGTTTATGGGAAAAACGACACTCATTTTTAAAAAACAGCAAACTCGATAAAGTTAGTCAATAAACATACCGGTCTTGGAACATTCAATGTCTCCCGAAATCTCTACGCTTCTCTCTTCTTTTGAGGTTGCCGAATTCCGAGAACGCTTTCTGACAAAGGGAAAGCGAGACACGTTTTTAAAATGCGATGTTAATTCATTCTAACGTTAAGACTATCACTAAAATGCTTACCGTTCAGCCATGCTTTCGGTATTTCCCGATACTTAGATATTTGTAGCGACAGCGAACAATGCTCAAAACAACTTGAAGATCAAGCACGTACGTGTTTTCCTCGCCTGGACCTCCACGCGTGGCACCCCGTGAACTGAGGATATTCTTTCAAATGAGGTGGCAAAACTGGCTAAAAATGGAATCAATTTACCAGATAAATGCAAGAAGCGATCTTCTCAGTGTATTTTGAAAGGGTTCCGCACATAGGATTTCCGTGGCGTTTCGCTTGA
The DNA here is from genome assembly GCA_024195265.1 of Dendrophyllia cribrosa. Lineage (NCBI taxonomy): Eukaryota > Metazoa > Cnidaria > Anthozoa > Scleractinia > Dendrophylliidae > Dendrophyllia > Dendrophyllia cribrosa. The sequence goes on from JAJLRJ010000006.1 coordinate 29,620,785, forward strand.
CAACACAAGATACACAGAACTAAAACAAACCAACGTTTAGAACGAAAACTCCTTCTCACAATCCAGCATTTTAGGAACAAAATTTGAATTTCGCGCTAAATTACCTTTCAACCAATGAAAAGAAAACTAATTGGATCAGCCTGGATACTCAAATGACTCCCGCTGCACCAAGCCTATTGTTTTCGCAGTAGTTCTTACGCAAAGCATTACTTAATAAACTGAAGGAAGCCGCCGAGCAAGTTAAGTTGCCGTCGAGTGTGTTCTTTGCAGTCAACAAACAGGACGTGCCGAGCGAGTAGGTGCAAACAATTTTCTGACCTGTTATTGAAGCTACTTTTGCGAGACGAGGAGCAGGTTAATCTACTGGATATTGAGACAGTTGCTTTAGAACAGTGCAATTACCTTCATGAGCAATACAGCGAGCTTGTTGTTGAGAAGACAAAGGGTCCAGAAGTCGCAAAGTTATTCAGTTCCCTGAGGAAAGGAACTTCACCCTTAGTGGATGATGCTATACAGGATCTTCGTACAGCAAGCACAATTATTGCTGCTTGTGGTGTTAATTCCTTTGGTGGTGGGGACAGATGCCCACCTCGAGCATCGTATTTTACTCCACAGAATGAATCACAACACAGGTGGTCTCTTGGCTCAGTTCGTAGATCGTTTTCAAGTTTTACCAGGGGCTCCGGGTATTCGCACGGTTACTTCAGAGGAAGTCCACGCAGTTACGATCATTTAATTACTGCACCCTTTCCTGACCAGCCACAGGGCTCGGCCAATGACAGACACTGATGTCTCCCCTTTTTCTTCTCGTCTGCGAGAAAACATACAAGAATAGCGAAAGTTTGCGAGCCAAAAGTTGATTCTCTGATTACAGGAGGGCGTGCACATTCCTTTCTCGAAACCTCCTTTGCCTTTCAACCTGCCAAACCACACGTTGGACAGGAAAGAGTCCTCCTTTGTGGACAGCGAGATTTAAAAGCTTCTGGATCTGCAAGTTATCAGATAGGTACAGGAACGCCCCATCTGTGGTTCCCCTCTGGGGGTTGTGCCCAAAGCCGGAGGAAAACATCGCCTGATTTTGGACCTGCGGAACATACTATTTCGCCAAGTTGGTTCAGGCGAGCGCGAGATACCTGGCAGTCTGTATTCCCCGATTATGGATGCTACACTTTGTCAACCATTTTCCCCTCTCAGACATGCCCAGCTTCATAGCAGGGGTTACTCACTAAGCAGTGGGGATCCTAGAATCGTTATGGTGGAAGATGAACACGAGCAAATCCGTTCTAACACCAACAGATCAGATTACTTTCCTGGGAACCCAAAGTCCAGTTCTCCACGATTGAAGAAAGGCATTCAATGAGTCCTTCGCAAACGAATTGCCTCTGCACGGGTTATCGCTTGCATAGCCGGTTAGCGTATTGCCATGGCAAAAGTAATAATGCCTGCCAGGCTGTGCCTGCGGTCCCTATATCGCCTCTTGCACAGAAAAAGTTATTGGGAACAGTGTATGATATTGCCCGACCTTGAGTGGTACAAAAATGACAAATTTTGGAACTGCCGCATCCTGCACTCCCAGCCAATCACCTTACAATTGTTCACCGACACCTCAGACAGTGGCTGGGGAGCCAGCCTCAATGGCAACAGTGCCTTTGGCCTTTGGGATCGTGTAACAGCACGTCAGTCAATCAACCATCGGGAGTTGTTAGTCGTCCTTCTCGCTTTTCACAGTTTTCGCCCTTTATTACAATCATCAGGGCAATTCCAAGTTATGACAATGTGTCAACAGCAGCAAATATCAATCACCAGGGTGGTCCAAATCCAGAACTCACCAACCTGACAAGGTCCTAGTGGGCTTATTCCCACAAGCTAGGGATAACCATTGTAGCTTCCCATCTTCCCGGGGTAGAAAACAAGAAAGCCGACCTGTTGTCACGTATGCACAGTCACCTAGAGTGGCACCTAAGCAGCACAGTGTTTTGCTTGCTCGATTGGGTGTGGGGCCCCCACACCATCGATCGTTGAACCACATAGGCAAATCATCAGCTTCCGAGGTACAACAGTCACTTTTACGATCCCGGAGCTGTGGGAATCGATTGCCTGGCCCAACTCGACTGGGCTTCAGAAAACAACTTTGTGAATCCTCCAAATAATTTAGTCTAGACAACGTTAACTGGCAAATGGCATTTAAAAATCGGTACGGCGAGCAGTACGGCATTGCAACTGTTCCGAAAGAAAAGATTGCGTGACAAGCGCCGCAAAGCAGGAAATGCATGCAGTGCAACAGGAAGCTCGCTCATATATTAAGAATATTACTTTACCTTTGATATAAAATATAAATGTCATCTTTCTGTCTTGATTGGTTTAAAAGTCCCACAAAACGAATAAGCGGGGTTTTTTTTCGTGAACGATTATTGCAACAAATTGGTACAACTGCGACATCCATCGCCCACAACGAAGGCATCGAAGGACGGGACAGTGATGCAAAGGAGAGGGGAGGTGGGGTTAGTTGAATTATTAGAACACATCGTTCGCGTAAAATAAAAATCTGATCGAACTGAAAGTTATTTTTCTAGAAAGAGTTTACCTAGACCTATATTCTGACAAAGTTTGGGGATTTTCGTTTTTTTCATTTTGCACACCTCCAGGCCGCTCTTAAGCTTCCTGATATCGAGCACTTTGACCATAAAACTTGAGGTTCAGTGCGGGAGATGTTTCTCATTCTTGGAGAAACAGTGGGAGCAAGTTTTTCAAGATTTATTTTTTCAGCATACTTTGTAATGAAGTATGTGCCATCTCAAACAAAGAACAGCTTGTAAGTTTTGTACAGTATGTTGATCAAGATTCTGGGTAAGCAGATGTTAAATTCCTTGCAATCGATGATGTACTAGATGAGCATGATTCTGCCAATGCATATGCAATCAAGATAATGTTAGTGAAACAGATTGCAACAGCCAAGCTAGAGAAGTGTAAGCTTACAGGTCTAGCCACAAATGGCTGTAGCGTTATGACTCAGAGAGAAATGGAATGGCTGTTAAGATGCATCAAGAATGCAAGCTACTTCTGAATGTTCACTGCATATGCCACTGCTTAGCGCTGGCCTGTGGTGATGCAAATGACCATGTGTCGTACATCAAGGTGGTTGAAAGAATCTTGGTGCAGTTGTGGTTAAGAATTCATCAAAGCGCAGAACATCCTATGGCAAGGCAGCTGCAACTGCCAAATCATTGGTAGTTACAGGCAAGGAAGGCAAGAGAACTGTTGCCACGAAGTTGAAGAAAGCTTGTAGAACAAGGTGGCTTTCAACGGAAATGGCCATTCAGGGAGTCTTTGGAGACTTTGTGCCTTTGACTCAAACCCTCAGAGTGTTTAAAGAAACAAAGGGAGATAGCACTGCTAAAGGTCTGCTCCAGCAAATAAATATCAAGTTTCTCTCTGTTGTTTCCCTATTGCACAAGGTTTTACCTCCACTTTCTCATCTAAGCAAACTTTTCAGCAAAGGAACCATGTAATTTTCTGCTATTGAACCAGCAATTTAGTATACTACTGATCAAATTATGGAGATTGCCACTGAGAAAAGGCTGCTACTACGATTTAAGGAAAACCTAGGAGAAGGTGGCAGGCTTTCAGGTACTGAGTTGACCATCACACCTTGCTCTGAATCCTACCTTGAGAACCTGACAGTGCGATACATCGATTCACTGAAGGACAACACGGATCAATTCTCGGAGAGCCTTCCTGTTTTGTCTGCATTCAACATATTGCAAAACAGCATTGCGATCAAACTTGGAAACCAAAATGTGGAAACTTTTGTTTTTAGTTTTTTGTCCAAATGGTACAATCCGCTTTATTATCGATATGAAATGTCCCCTAGTAACAATTTGTGGGTGTGGCCCTCAGGAGCGATTGAATGAGACCTGCCTCATGTGTATAAACAAACGTGAATTTATGCAACTAAATTCTATAACTTGGAGTTTTTGCAAGAAAATTACCCTAACTTCCATTTAGCAGATAGCTCTCTTGCCAATTGCTTTTCCATCATTGTCATGAGGTAATGCCTTCTTGTGTCTCCTACAGCAAGAGCAAAGAAAACGCCTTGGCGGAGATGCAAGAGATCCCACCAAACACCCCAACTGTTTCCATGCCACTAAGTGACTTCCCTTGGACACCTGGACAGTGGAGGATGACAGGCAGACTTTTCCAGACCACACATTTGAGGTGTATAATACTGCAATGAAACAAATCACTGGCCTGTCCGATATCAAAACGTTAGAGCCGTTGACCTTTAGGCTGAAGGTGGACTGGAGCACTGCGACAGAGAAAGAAAAGCAGATGTGCAAAGAGAACAAGGACGAAGCCTGTTGTGTCTGTAAACTTTGTATTACTTAAGAGATGTGACAACTACCGGTACTGATTGAACAATGAGAATAATTAGCCGCTGTTGTTGTTGATTACGGCAAAAGTTTTCCATTAGTCCATTAGCGATTTCCGCAGTTATGTTTAAAGATAAGCCTAGTAATTTAGCGAGCCAATCATGTGTAACTCATTTTTCTTTAAATTAATGGTTGTGATCTAATCGGATGTAGTGTTTTAAAAGGACAGTTAACAAAATCGAGCCAGATTGCTGTGAGAACTCAAGATCGTGTTTGTGAATAAAACCGTAAAACGAAAAGGAAACTATCTGTGACTTGTTGGGGAATACTGTTTAGGGAAGGCAAACAATTCTCCAAAGTCGGTCTGTGTGTAAAGTGATCGAGCCAAGTTCTAGCGATAAGTTGCATAAATCATACAAAAATCCCACGTCCAGATCAGATAAAGAAGTCGAGGCACTGACGTCAGCCTACAGGCAAGCGCCAACCAAGAGTCTAAAAACACAGATCCTAAGCATATATGCCTTGCGCTATACGTCAAGCGAAATGAAGGCAATACAGTCACCCTTTGAAAAGCTAAGCGATCGCCAAATAAAAATGCAAGAACACATGCCAAAACTGTGGGAGTTCGGCTCGAAGTTGAGAAAATTCCTCACCACAGAGTATGCATTGATACGTCTAAACTTGAACACTTTTTGCATTTTGTTGACCAGCCTAATTTTCACCAAGATGTTTCTTTTGGAACGAGAACAGTTAAGCTGGACTCAGGTCAGCAGATGGTTATGCCTAACATGGTCAGAACTGTAGGGCATTTAACAATGATTGAGCAATATCATCAGTGGTGCGAAGAAGAATATCAGCCTTTAGGCAGGTGTACCTTGTACAGAATATTGAAAGTGTGAGAGGCATTGTAGTGTCCTGTGTACATCCGGGACTATCTTAACACGGGAAACGGCGGGTCACATGACCAAACGAGTGTACGAGTGTGGGTGAAGAGTGAGCGGTTGTTATTCAAGTGGAGCTGTACGTAGTGGTGGGAAATATGTTGTAGTTCAATTTGACTTGTGGTACAATTTGAATCTGAACCAGTACAATATGTTTTGAACCAGTACAATATGTTTTGAACTGGTTTGGTTTATCAACTGTCTAAAAAGGGATTTTATTTTATGGGGTGTGGTTAAAAAATAGGGGCTTGGTTTTTTAGGGGGGTCTAAAAAGAATAGCACACAAACAAAAAAGGAAAATCCCCCCCCCCTACTTCTTACCCTACACCCCCCTGACCACTTCTTACCTTACCCTATCCCCCTGAACACTTCCTACCCTACCCCCTGACCACTTCTAACCCTTCCCCCTAACTAGTTCAACAACTACCCATTATCCCCCCTGACTCTACTTTCCTTTTTTTCTTTTTTAAACATGGCACTTACCCGGAATCGAACCACCAACCTATGGATCAGTAGTCCACCTTCTTGTCCACTTGACCACCAGAACATCAGTTGAAAATATCCCCATATTTCTTAATACCATTACTTATTAGACCCCAGGTCACCTCGGCCAAAGTTTTAATTAATTTAATTATTCGTACATGCGTACTAATACCTTTTTCGGACTTCAAAGTTCTAGCACATGTTCTTGACATCGTCAAGCGAATATGGAATGTGTAACAAAAGAAATTTTCTACAAAGAACTAAATACCTTGAAACAAAACAAGAAAAGGAAAGATTCTCTAATAACACTGTTCATTGAAGACCAATTTTACAACGAAGCCAAAGAATTCTTAAAAGGTGAATCCGAGAAACACAGCGACTCATCTACTTCGCAAGCAACAACACGTACACTCCAAAGAAAGAAATGGACATATCATGACGGGAAAATCAAAACCAGCGACCAAAAAATTGTGGTCCCCAAGAGTGAACTGTATGATGTTTTGACTTTAGCTCATCAAAGAACGCTTCATAGAGGCAGGCAAATAACATCCAGGTGGATTAATGAAAATTACTCTGAAGTGAATATACGAGTTGTCAACCTATTCGTAAGTTTTTGCCCAATTCACGAAGAACAAAAGAGCATTACAAGTCGAGTTAAGTTGGTCACGAAGCCACTCCAATCACCTGAATTCCTCGCAATAATTGAGATCGATTTAATGGACTTCCGAAATTGCCCCTGTGATTGTTCGAAAACTCACACTTGGGCAATGAACATTATCGATCACCACACCAAATACATAACGGTTGTACCCCTACATCAAAAAACGGCCGATGAAGTATTGTCCAATCTCACGAATTACTGCTACACATACGGATTTCCAAGAAAAATAATAACTGACAATGGAAAAGAGTTCAAAAACCACAAAATGAACCAATTTTGTCAGGAAAACAACATAACACTATCACATGGAGCACCACGCACACCCACTACTCAGGGACTAACTGAGAGAAGTAACAGGTCATGGAAGCAGGACATGAGATCACTCATTATTAGCACTGCAGACAAGAACATCAAAAAATGGTGCAACTACACAAGAGAGGCGTCATACACAAGAAACATTTCATATCATCGAGCAATAAAGCTAACCCCCTATGAAGCTGTATATGGAATTAAACCTCACCGCGAGAAGATTCCAAGCACAGAAGAGAGTACACAAAACCAATCAGAGGAAGGAGAAAACTGTGACCAAGAAGGCATTGAAGAGACACCAAGAAAAAGACAAAAAATAACAGAAAACCAAACAAAATACAACGCTGATATGGTGGAGCAGACAAAACGAAAACAACAAAAGCAAAAACCCAAGTTTAAAATATCAGATATGGTAGCTGTGAAAATTGACAAAGTAGATAAAACCAACCCCCTACACCCCAACATGTTACTGGGAAAAATACTTTCAATAGAAGAAACTGGCTGTGTCCAAATAGTCACTAAATATGGGAAAATAAAAACACTTATTTCTCCATCACGACTGTATTCCTGTACAGCCACTAATGTACAACTAGACTATAAAACTGAAATATCTTTCACAACAGCCTGCCAAAAGGCAAATGGACTATTATAAATCTCATGTTTACTGTCAAGGAAAGAAAAAAGAACAAAAGGACAACATTATCGAGAAACTTGAATTTTTATTATGAACACCTACATTTAATTAAACTAAATTAGAATATCACAATCTACAGAATGTAAACAGTGAGAAAGTATAAATAAATATTTTTTTCTTCATATCACTTTGTGGCCTCTAATGAGCAACTTGACTATTCCATGAACATCAATCACAAGCTAAGGGTTGTCCTGAAACCCAGAAATCTGAAATTAGGTAAATCCTGATTTAAGGACAACTTTCCCCTGACCGTTAACTCAGAATCCAGGTTTTAGTTTCTAACGACTAAGTGTTAGCACAACCAACACACAAATGAGAAAATACAAATATTAAAGTTAACATTCAACTAAGTCAATGTAACCTTCCCTAAAACCTAACCGTTTCAAATAAGTGCTTAACCCTAATCACTAAATTCAGCGCTTAATAATACTTTCTTCATCATCCTAAATAATCATCCTGCTGTTTGATAACCTATGAAGTGAACAGACCCATTGTGTACTGGTTCAAAACATATTGTACTGGTTGAGATTCAAATTGTACCACAAGTCAAATTGAACTACAACAAATACATTACATTGGCGACAAGGATGGTTGAAATATGACCGAGAAACATTTACAGCCGTTGGATTTGACCGGACCTGCTTCGCAAGTCGCGGAGAGGTGGAAAAGATGGAAGCATGCGTTCGAATATTATGCCGAAGGAAAGGGCATCGAAGCTGCTCGTAAGAAGACATCTCAACTCTTACATTTAGCCGGGATGGAAGTGCAGGATATATTTGAAGACTTGCAAGATCCTGGTCCTATTCCATCGTCGGGCGACAACGCTTATAAAATCGCTATTCGCAAGTTGGATTCCTACTTTCGAGTTGAGGAGAATATTCCCTACGAACGCCATGTTTTTCGGCAGTTGGTACCGCGGGATGGGGAGACCGCTGACCAGTTCATGGTTAGGCTGCGAAAGCAAGCTCGACACTGCAATTTTGGGGAGGCTATGGACGTCAATTTGAGAGATCAGCTAATCCAAAAGCTAACGGATTTTGAGCTGAAGAGAAAGTTGTTAGAACAGAGAAATATTACACTGGAACAGGCTTTAGATAAAGCTCGTGCGTGGGAAGCGGCCGGTCGACAGGCAACAAGCATGACAGTAAATCCGCAGTGTGCAGAGGGAGACAGCGTCAATGCGGTCAATATGAGGCAAGGAAACAGGGATGAGAAAAACAGAAAGTGCTACAATTGTGGAAAAGAGGGCCATCTGGCCAGGGATTGCCCAGCAAGAGGAGATATATGCAACAATTGTGGAAGAGGGGGACATCTGGCCAGGGATAGGAACTGTCCAGCAAGGGGAAAGATATGTGCAAAGTGTGGGAGGTATGGTCATTTTGCATTGCATTGTCGAGGAGGGAGTTCTAATTGTCCAACGGGTTATTTAACCAGAGGAAAAGCGGGCCAGCGACAGAGGGCTTCTGGCGGATATCCACGTCACAATGCTAATTTCGTGGGGGATCAACAGATATCAGATAACGAGGAGGACTTTGCTTTTGCGTTTACAGTGACTGAGGATCCGGAAGAGACATGCAATGTAACTAATTGTAAAGAACCTGTCCTAGAAGTAAGCATTGAGGGCATCACAACAGGAGTGCTTATTGATTCCGGCTCAGTAAGCAACCTCATGGGGATAAAGGAATTTGAGCAACTTAGGTCTCAAGGCCTTAAGGCAAAGATGGAGAGCTGCCACAAACGGCTGTATGGTTATGGTGGAAAGGAGTTGGAAGTAATTGGCCAGATCCAAGTTGAGGTTTCAGTGGGTGATACGGAGGAGTTTCACACTTTGTGGTTGTCAAGAGCGGAAGGTGTCTGCTAGGCCATATAACTTCAAAAGCGCTGGGTCTGCTTCGAATTGGTCTTGGGGCCAGTGGTGAATATGCACAATGCAATGTTGTCAGTGAGGATTTCGCTTCGGCTCTTCAGGCCAAGTACCCGAAGGTTTTTGATGGTGTTGGAAAGCTTAGGGATTACAAGTTGAAACTACACACGGACTCGAAGGTGACTCCGATAGCTCAGAAGCCAAGGCGTGTCCCATTCGCACTGCGAGAGAAGGTAACTGCGAAAGTGGAAGACCTCATTTCCAAGGATATAGTTGAGCGGGTCGATGGGCCGACGTCGTGGATAAGTCCTGTTGTGGTGGCGCCGAAGGCATCAGGGGATATCAGGCTGTGTGTAGATATGCGGAAAGCGAATGAGGCCATCATTCGTGAAAGGATACCCATACCGACAGTAGATGAAGTACTAGAGAATCTCAATGGTAGTGCCATGTTCTCAAAACTGGATCTCCGTCTGGGATTTCACCAAATCGAGTTGGACGAGGACTCCAGAGACATTACCACATTTGCTACACATGATGGGTTATTCAGGTACAAGAGACTGAGTTTCGGAGTAAATTCTGCACCTGAAAAGTATCAACAGATTATAAGACAAGTGGTCTCAGACAATGACGGGGTTCAGAACATTGCTGATGATTTGATAGTACATGGCAGGGACAATGAAGAACATGACCGGAGTCTCCACAGAGTGATACAGCGATTGGAGGAAAACAATCTTACTCTCAACCCTGAAAAGTGCCGGTTCCGAATGGGCAAGGTGGTCTTCATGGGGCTCCTAGTGTCAAAGTATGGTATTGGTCCAACAGAGGAGAAGGTCCGTGCTGTGCTTGAGTCGAGTCGTCCGACTACGCCAACAGAGGTCAGAAGTTTTCTTGGGATGGTTGGCTTCAGTGCACGTTTTATTCCCAATTTCACAACACTTGCAGAACCTTTACGAGCAGTTTCCAGGCAGGGGGTACCCTTTGTATGGGGCAGCGAGCAAGACAAGTCGTTTCAGGAACTGAAAAAGCGGTTAGCCAAAGCACCTGTTCTTGCCTATTTTGACAAAGATGCGCACACTCGAGTGATAGCTGATGCGAGTCCTGTGGGGCTAGGTGCGGTGTTGGTCCAAGAAAAGAATGGTGAAGGTCGAGCCGTTTGCTACGCGAGCAGGAGCCTTAGCAGTGTGGAAAGGAGGTACAGCCAGACAGAGAAGGAAGCGCTAGCATTAGTGTGGGCCTGCGAACGATTCAATTTGTACTTGTTTGGGCTACAGACCTCTGATTTGGTGACAGACCATGAGGCCTTCAAGGTGATCTATTCCAGGGGATCAAAACCATCAGCACGCATTGAGCGATGGGTGTTGAGACTGCAGCCATATAACTATAAGGTATGCTGTGTCAAGTCGAAAGATAATATTGCAGACGCCTTGTCACGTTTGACAACGATCCCAGCATCAACGAAGTATCGTCAGGATGATGAGCACATTCGGATGGTTACCCTTGAAGCAGTGCCTGTAGCGCTTAAGATTCAGGAGATAGAGAGTGTCTCAGCAGAAGATGAAGAGTTGCAAATAGTGTGTAATTGCCTTGTTAGTGGAAACTGGGAGAAAGCCCCAAAAGCCATATGTGATGGTACGCAACGAACTGACTTTCATTGGTCACGTTATCTTGCGCAGAACGAGAATTGTGATTCCCAAGGTGTTGAGGCAGAGAATTGTGAAACTGGCGCATGAAGGTCACCAGGGGATAGTGAAGATGAAGGAGAGACTGAGGAGTAAGGTGTGGTGGCCGGGTGTTGTTGATAGGGAAGCGGAACGCAAGTGCCGAGAATGCTATGGCTGTCAACTCGTCACAAAGGAGACTGTGACTCCACCGGTGAAAACGACGAAAATGCCAGAAAAGCCATGGTAAGATCTAGCATTGGACTTACTTGGTCCAATGCCAACTGGAGAACACTTGCTAGTCTTAGTGGACTACTTCAGCCAATGGGTAGAGGTTGACATAATTAAATCTACCACCTCGGAGGTGATTGTCAAGTGCCTAGACAAGCAGTTTTCTAGATATGGGGTACCCAGTACGCTGAGAACAGACAACGGAGCCAACCTGGTGTCTGTAGAAATGGAAGAGTATTTGAATGAGATGGGCATCAAGCATACATTGACCACACCACTCTGGCCAAGAGCAATCAAAGAAGTCAAGAGACAAAATCGTTCCATTTTGAAAGCAATGAGAGTCGCCCATGCTGAGAAGAGAGACTGGAGATGGGAGTTGAACAAGTTCCTTCTAGCATATCGTTCCACTCCACACACAACGACTGGCAAGAGCCCAGCAGAATTAATGTACGGGAGGAAAATCTTCACCAAATTACCAGAACTGACTGACTTGAATGAACCTGAGGAGCTGGGACATCAGCAAACTAGAGATCGCTACGCAGAGAGAAAGCAAATTGGTGCAGATCATGTTGACAGGAGGCACCAGGCCGCGGAGAAGGACATACAAAAGGGGGATGTTGTACTACTGGAGAAGAGGAAGGAGAATAAGTTGTCGCCACACTATGAGAAAGAGCCATATCAAGTGACAGCACGTTATGGGGATCAGGTCCAGTTGAAGTCACCGCAAGGCGTGGAGTACAAGCGAAACATCCAGCATGTCAAGCGGTTTGTGACTCCAGTAAAACAGCCAGAGGAACCGAGCTTTGAGCATCCTGCAGCGGTACCAGGTGAGCAGACATATGGACAAGTCACACCCTGCCCGGAGATGAGTGCAAGTGCAAGTCCAGTGGAAGATTGGGTTCCAATCTGGCCACAGCCTCTACCAAGAAGATCTGGGAGAGTCAGTCAACCTCCCGAGAGATTTAAGGACTATGTTGCCACTAAGGGGTGGCTGTGACATTGTTGTGACAGTAGCAACTTTAATAATTATTGTGCATTTACAAATGCTTCTATTTGCTTTAGGGACTTTGTTGACATTATCTATAGTTATATATGTTATTTACCCTACTTATGTTTGTAAGCAGAGAAAGAGAAAGATGTAGTGTCCTGTGTACATCCGGGACTATCTTAACGCGGGAAACAGCGGGTCACATGACCAAACGACTGTACGAGTGTGGGTGAAGAGTGAGCAGTTGTTATTCGAGTGGAGCTGTACGTAGCGGTGGGAAATACATTACAGGCATCACAGCGCAAGTCACTCCAGGGCTTAGATAACATGGCATCAAGTGAGGCAGAAGGCTTTGACACCCTCGAAAAGATAGTGGATGACTTGGAGCAGTGTGGTGCGCGCCATGAATGGTGCGAGGAATCTCGGGATAATCTAAAGGAAGCAAAGCGCTACTTAAAAAGGAGCTACCATGCGCACTGTTGTGAAAACAGCGACAATCTGCGTGCTGAGCATTGCAGAGAACACACACTTAGCAATATGCAGTGTGTAGAGTTCAAGACCTCCTGTACTCATGATCATGCAGAACAGTGTGAAAGCTGCGACAGTCTCAAGAACACACTGAGCTCTATTTTGTCTGAGGTTAGAGGTTCACAAGATTTGCGACTTTTATCAAATAATGAAATATAGCAAAAAATTGCGACCGCATTTTACCCCTGAATTCATATACTACACCAAGATGAATTGACAACACCTAAAGAAACAGTCATGTGGGCATAAGATTGGCCTCACCTGGATTCTTTTACAAACGGATTCTTTTTGCATTTTTCGTATTCCGCTACTCATATGTTCCATGGGAGACTCTGAGCTTGTAAGCGTGTAGATTTTCTATCAGTGCGTGACATTGACAATGTGCTAAAATTCATGGCTGGATCTCAGTCGTGATTCGTATTTCCACGTGAGTTGGCTGAATTCAAAACCGACTGCAGAACTCAACACCAAATTTTAATATGAAAGTTGAAAGTTATTTATTTTGTGTTAAAAAATCAGCAATAAAAAGCCACCACGTTTCGACCTCTCCGAGGTCATTTTCGAGTGAAAGTAAAATACGAAATTAGCATAAATATATTACAGTTAAAATCAGATAAGAATGTCACAGAAGCTAAAATGTGATAAAATGTGTCGACGATAAGTGCTAAAATTTAGAACAATGAAACAATGATGGATAAGGCTTTTAAAAAGAACTGTCAAAACAAAGAATTTGGCTCCAATTGAATCGCACTGTTATGGTCAAAACTTCAACAAGAATGGTAAACTACACAACAGGCCTTTTTTATCAGGAGTGCCGCCACCGAAGAGGTGTCAGCACAACGGCAAGCCATTTTACCCCCGCAGGAAACGTGCCGACCAACAACAAAGCACTCAAGATAAGCAAAAATTTTTGACTGCTGTCATGTCTTGTGGAGTATTGCAGGCTTACAGTCAAACATTTTCAGGCTGGTCAGATTACTGACCACATTGAGCAATGGCATAACCTTTCCTCGGATCCAGAAATTCTGGAAACCGTAGCTGGGCAAAGCATCAAGTTTACCCAAACTCCTGTACAAATTAAACCTCCATTCCAATCAAAATGGTCCCAGGAGGAAGCAGAATTTATTGATTCCGAGATTTTTTCACTGCTCGTAAAACACGTCATTCAGCAGTCGAAACATGAGAAGGGTGAATTTATTTCATCTGTATTTTTACGGCTGAAAAGAGGTGGCTCGTATCGAATGTTTTGAATTTGAAATCGTTGAATCAGTACGTAGTTTACCACCATTTCAAAATGGATACGATTTGGATTGCTGTTGCGATGATGAAACCTGGATGTTATATGGCATCCATTGATTTAAAGGATGCATACTATTCTGTTTCTATTGCTAAACAGGACCGGAAATACTTGAAATTCTCCTGGCGGGGCAATTTGTACGAGTACGGAACCTGTATACTCCACGCTTACATCTATATTTTCCCCTAAACACATTTATATACTTAAAGAAACGACTTTTTTCTTTATTTCTTAAAATGCCGCCTACTATTTAAATTGCCCGTGGGGGGAAATCTCTATTCCTCATAAGCTCGGTTTCTCGGAGATTTCCCCGCCACAGTCACTCCTCCCAAGTTATGTATAAATTTTAAATTTAATATTTATTAACAATTTTTAAAGCATAAAAGACATGTTTCGACAATCCTTTGTCATCTTCAGTTTGAAGTTTTAAGTTACAAAGTTGAATTTATACTAAGTAAATGAAAATGCTAATGAGAGAAAACACCTTTGACAAATAAATGAAAGAATGTGTGACAATACGTGATTAAGAAGAAAGTTTTAAATTAACATGATGCAACTGTTGGTTCAAAGGTTGTTCCCATTTGATATGTAAAGCTTCCTTTATCTTAAGCTGAAAATTGGTGGAAGCATGATCTAAGATATTAAAACAAATAGGTGAACATAAACTGTGGCATTCTTTAGAGTCTTCCAGGTGTTTGAATACGTGAGAGGCCCTATTAGTGGATAAGTGCTCACGAACGCGTGTGGAAAAATGTCGGGTGGTTTCGCCGACGTAGCAGGCATTACAGCCACACACTAAAGTGAAGTAAAGTCGGATAAGATGCGTGCGTCCAGTTTTGCTGTTTGTTGGGTGTCGGAATCAGTTAAATTTTGCAACCGTTTGGCTAGAGTATGCGGCACTTGTGTCTCGAGGATGTAAATCAATACGACTTGTGTGTTGAATCGGGTTTTGTCAGTTCGGCGTGTTTCGTGTATCATCTTCAGTTTAAAATCTTATTCTCAAGTATTAGAGTGATTTTACAAACCTCAATTCTTATATGCTAATGAGAATCGTTATATGCTAATGTGAAGAACAATAGAGAACGCACGCACCAAAGCACACCATTGTTTCAAGTTCTAAACTGTGCACTCGCTGGTGTGTAATAACTGAATGGTTTGCACAAACAACCGCAACAATGAAATGTGTTTGAACTGTTTTTCATTGAACCAGGGTTCGCACCCTTTTTTTGACTAAAAATTCAAGGACTTTTCAAGGACTTTCAAGGACACATTTTCCATTTTTCAAGGACTCCACGCACTACAAAATCAAGCGACAATCACCTGCCCATAGTAGCGAGTGTGCCTACCAGAGAGGTAAAAGTCTCTTTCTTTTTTAGTTCACCCACAACATCAGCAATTAGCTACCAATTTCAAGGACTTTCCAGCACTGATGGCATCGTGTGTACTTCCTAAGAATCCAGCCTGAACAAAGCGAATATGTCCTTCATTGTCCATTACGAGTTGTGTGTTCATACAGTGATAATGCCGATGGCCACTATAGAATGGCCGCTGTGGCTCAGTTAGGGGTCGATAAATCTCATGGGAAGTGGAATCTATTGCACCAACTGCATTAGGAAATTCTTCCCAATTTCCCATAAGATTTGTCCATTCGTGGAGATTGGGCCAACTAATTTGATTTTGAAAGTAGCACCAAAGTTCTGGAAGAATTTTGTAGACAATGCAAACAACAGACGACGGATCAATGTCAAACCAAAGAGAGAGAGTATCCTCATGAGGATATTTCCTTAACCACATAATCACCAGTAGAACTTGGTTAATTAAGCTTATTTTCTGGCGACGTTGGGAAATGAGACGTTGTCCATGTACTGTTAAACGGGAAAGGGACGGTAAAAGATCCACAGCTAGTCTCAAGAACGAGCCCGGTGTTTCACCAGTGTTTCTCCAAAACAACCAAGCCTGTCCTGATATGAGGGTGAACACGTCACGACCATGAAAAGCGCATCCACGAAAATTCGGAAATAAACGCTGCTGCAAAGGAAAGGCGCCGTCATCTAGTGGAGACTGCAAAGTTATTAGATGCAACATCAAAGCCAAAATATTTAAAAGCACGGCTTGTACCTCTTGTTCATCCATGTCTATTTACAACATTTCGAGGTCAACCTAATTGCGGAGTTGCTCAACATTAAATTAACTATAGAGGGTTTTCACTAGACGTCATAGCCGCCATATTGGTGTTCCCATACAAAAGAATTTTATTAGGAACACCAACATGGCTGCCATGGCCTTTGTCATTTGAGTCCCACAGGACTGAAGGTCACGTGAGTGAAAACGCTCTATTGTTTGCCGTTTTGAAACAGTCTTCATATGACAATGGACTTTACATATTTTGCACATGCACATGAACACAAAAAAATCGTGCACACGAGAATACCACTCGTCCTCTTTTCTGAGAAGCTTAAACATCTCTGCTCAAAATGTCCAATTTATGGCGGCCGTGAGATGCAGGACAAGACGAAGTGGTGCAACCAAATACCCATGATACAGGTAAAATAATCCAGCAGCAAGCGGTGGTTTATAAAGTTTGCGAAATGCTCACAACTAAAAACCTTGAGAGTGTTTTTTTTCCGCCGAACCACTTTTTAATGTATTTCTTTCCATTTATGCTGCATACGTACAGGTGCTCAAAGGAAACGCGTTACTATCGGAGAACCTGAAAGAAGATTTATTGTACAATGTTACAATACCTGCCACGGCAAGGACTGGAAGGAAGTGCTGCAGTTTGTGAAACAGAGAGTATTGGAGGCGGGATTGCCTGACCACATTGTCAATATGTATCTCGACCAAACAACAGAGCGTTTAACAGCGAGAATGAGAAACATAATTAAGAACGCTTTGCGCTTCCCTCAACCTGCTACATCGACAGGTATAGACGAGTCTGCTACATCGACAGGCATAGACGAAACTCCTGCGTTAATAGCCAAGCAAACAATCTACTCCACGCGGTTGACGCCAAGTCAACGAAAAGCAGAAGCTGTCAAAAGGAAGCTCGACAACAAATTTGTCGCTTCGTCATCGGAGAGTGGGGGAGATGGCCAATATCTGGATCGATATTTTAATGTGAAACTTAGTTGTTTTGAACTGTTTATGTTTGCCTGGTTTTTGAAAAGAAATGTGTTCCTATTTGTGCACGTTTTTTCCGTATGGTCAGTTATTTATTAGGTCTTGTTATGGAATTGTGAACATTTTGCCGCGATATCAGGATTGTTAAGAGAGACCTGCTTGATTTTCAGTAGTTATCGTTTCTGTTCAATAAAAAATAGTTCAAACACATTTCATTGTTGCGGTTGTTTGTCCAAACCATTCAGTTATTACACACCAGCGCGTGCACAGTTTAGAACTTGAAACAATGGTGTACTTTGGTGCGTGCGTTCTCTATTGTTCTTCACATTAGCATATAACGATTCTCATTAGCATATAAGAATCGAGGTTTGTGAAATCACTCTATTGAGAATGTGTAGTACTCGAGTGTCGTGCAAGTTTCT
This sequence comes from Dendrophyllia cribrosa, assembly GCA_024195265.1. Taxonomy (NCBI): domain Eukaryota; kingdom Metazoa; phylum Cnidaria; class Anthozoa; order Scleractinia; family Dendrophylliidae; genus Dendrophyllia; species Dendrophyllia cribrosa. Next base: position 29,638,351 of record JAJLRJ010000006.1, read on the forward strand.
ACAGATTGACGTCTATAGGTGCAAGTTAATTGTTCTCGTGTATCAAAAATGTACGATGCTCATGCATGTGTCAAGGAATAAAGTGCCACTCGCATAGCGAGTCAATCTCCTATAGGCTACCGTGTGTCTATTTTAAACAATTCAATGCATGCGTCAAGAATGCGCAGCGTTCGTGTATCAAGAACGTGAAGTAGCAAAGAAATTGGGTGTCTTGTTAACTTTCGCAGATTCCTGTTGTGCCGGCCTTAGTCACTTATCATGTGTCAATTATGCATAGTGCTGGTATGTCCAAAATGGTGTCAAGCCTGTTTTGATCAAGTTTCAGTAGTCTAAGTTTAAAGGTAAATCATTTTAGTTTCAGTTTTTTGGGTAGTTTTCCTGGTGTGTAATTTGTATGGACCGCGTGTATCTTAATAATAAAGCTTCAGTATGCTTAAAACCTTTGAGGCCTTTTAGAATAACATAGTCAAGTTACTTGTGTATCGTATGGGTGATCTCGCAAAAGACTAGGAAATGGAATTAGGAGAGATCTGGTGTCTTTTTTCCTTTTTGGGTGCATTTATAGGTCGAAGCCTTAAAGGAGAGATAGAGAGCATAAAAGCGCTAGCAGACAAAAACTCGGTGAACACAGCTCTTCGATACCTGCACCAGTTGCTGTCACGTCCATCTCAAATCTTTGACCTATTTGCTACCCTGGCAGCATTGGAACAATTGGTTGATGTTGCTAAAGATAAAAAACATGGGAAGGCAACCCGCTTTTATGTTATTCTGAGGCAGACTAGGGCCTTGACTAACACACCTTCTTTCCAACAAGTGTTACTAAAATTGGTTAGTCCTGAGGATGAGGTTCAGATCGCAAAAGAGATTCAGAATGCTATAAAGCAGGCCCCGGTTCTTACACCTAAGTTACCTCATGTCCCATTTGGGGAGTATCAGCATCGTAGAAGAATCACTGGAACTTGCTTCAATTGCGGGAGAAGGACTGGTACACTGCTCGTACTAGTCAGACATGTTTTTTAAAGCTCCCTACTTTTTTTGCTTATTTTGTCTCAAAATGACCGGGGGCGAGAAACTAAAGAAGGAGAATCAAGCTCTACGTAACGAAATAGCCGATTTTAAGGAACAACTTGAGAAAATATTGAGAGAATTTTCGTCCAAGAAAGCAGAGCTATCGAAACCATGGCCACAGGATGAAACAGAATTACCACCAGATCAGGCCGCTTAAGTTAACTTGGTTTCAAGCAAATACAACAAACTTTTGGCTTTCAAAACAGAAGCTATCAAGCAAATTCAACAACTAACTAAAAGAGTCGCCGAAATTTCCTTAACGTGTGACAGAATCACAAAAGCTATCAACGACCTAGAAGCTTATAGCTATCAATTTAACGTCAAAATTATTAATTATCAAACGGTCAAACTTTGCCTGAAATTGTTCAAAGCTATTGGAGTTCAAGATATAGCGGTAAGCGATATCGACATAGCTCACCGCGTACCAAGTCGTTCAGCGTCATACAGGCCGAACGCCATTATCTGCAAATTTGCCCGAAGTAAGTAGTAGTAGTAGATGTTATAAAGTTAGCGTGCCTAGGTGATCTGAAAGCTTTGATGGAACCGCGTTAAGCTACATGTAAGTATTTACAATATATGTTATTGTAGACGTTAAACTGTGAAGTGTAATTTCTTTTTATCATTTACTTACAGTGGTAAGTCTAATATGAAATTGCACAGATCTAGAAATAAGACCCGAGAAAAAGATTTACGATTAAGCTTTCAAGAACTACCTTACTTCACTTTTACCGGTAACTTATCTTTCTATCATGGGCAATTTAACAACTTGATCCTCGCGACTTTCCAGTGTCGGAAACATTTAGATAACTTATTTGGCTTATTTGATCTAGATATATTTAACGTATGCACAAATCTTGATGGGTCACTAAATCTTAATGAAAACAACGGGTACCACTGTAATCAGAGCAGATATACTACGCACAGCTTCAAGTTATTTCATGAAAAAATATCGCAGTGAGGCTGAATCAAACTTTTCAATCTTTCATAATGATGTTAGTATCAATCGCAATCTAGAAAATTTAACTTTACTCCTGGATGAACTCGATTTCCAGTTTAGCATAATTAGTGTCACAGAAACTAAAATTACAAAGTCAAATGACAATATGTCTTTTTAGCACATTACTGGTTTTGCTTTCGAATATGTTCGAACACCTTTAGCCTCTGGAGGCGTTGGCCTCTTCATTCACGAATCCCTTAATTACACTTTTTTGGAAAAACCCTCAAATGAGGCATTCCAGGCCCTCTGGATTGAGATATCATTTGTTAATAATAAAAACATAATTTGCGGTATAATATATTGTCAACATAACTCTCCGGTCAGTTCATGACATATTTTGAAGAAACAATTGAAAACCTAACACAAGTTAACAAAAATATACATATCATGGGATATTTCAATAAAGATCTGCTGAAGTGTAAAACATATCAGTTTAGCCACGACTTATTGTCCCTTCAAAGTTGTTATCTCATTCCAATGATTGATAAGCCAACTCGTGTGGAGTATTCATTGACCTCAAAAAAGCTTGACACTGTTGATCATAATATTTTGCTTGACAAACTAAATCATTATGTGGTGTCCCTCAAGGATCTGTCCTTGGCCCACTACTCTTTATTGCATATTAACGACATTCATCTATCTTCCACTAAACTAAGGTTTTATCTCTTTTCTGATGATACAAACATTCTTTTTGCTGATAAAAAAATTAAGTCTTTGGAACTAACAGTAAACACCGAATTGCAAAATCTTAATGATTGGTTGATATCCAACAAGTTAACTCTAAACGTTGCTAAAACTAACTTTGTTATATTTCATCCTTACCAAAAAAGTATTACTTACCAGCCGAAACTGTATATTTTTGATAACGAGAAGGAAAGAAATGTTGCTCTTGAATCTAAAAACTATATTAAATATCTTGGTGTATTGGTTGACAATTATCTTTCCTGGAAATACCATATTGACGCTATCACAACAAAAATCAGTAAAACTGTAGGACTTATCTCCAAGTTATGACATTTCTTACCTCGTTTTGTTTTACTTCATAATTATTGAACATTAATTCAACCTTTTATAAACTATGGTCTTGCTGTCTGGGGTCAGGCATGCAAGACTCATGTAAATAAAATTTTAATCCTCCAAAAGAAAGTTCTACGCATGATATATTTTGTAGATACTCATGAGCATGCGATCCTGCTATTTATTGACGCTGGCATCTTACTAGTCTCCTACGCAGCCGTTATTTGTGTCGTCACACAACGCTCCTCCCCACTAACAGCTGCTGATACCTGAACCACATTTCTTTTGAGATTTTAGCCAATCACCAGCCTGCTTCCATTCCTGGGAGCGAAATGCGCCAACTTAAATTGTCCAATCACAGCTCACGTTTTAACGGTGACCCACTTGATTCCCAAAGCAAATCAAGGTGGCAGCACTAGAAGCTTTTCATCTTGCTTTTTCAAGCAAGTTGTGTGCCGTCAACGTTTAAAATTACAGAGCTAAATGCTCATCAGAAGCACGCAATTCAAGCAGTTATTGTGGATAAAAAAGATCTATTCGTAAACTTGCTGACAGCTTTGGAAAGTCTTTGATTTATCAAGCTCTTCCACTGGTGTTTGACCATGTAACCAAACGTTCTGGTCACATCGTTGTTGTCGTGTCGCCACTGGTGGGTCTTATGGAAGACCAAGTAAAACACCTAAGAAGTCTTGGGCTGTCTGCTGTAAGCATCAGTTCGGATGCCGAAATTGACCGTTCGAGGATCGAAAACGGCGAATATTCTATTGTTTTTGGCTCGCCAGAAGCATGGCTAACGAATGATCGTTGGCGTAACATGTTAAACAATGATGTCTTTTCAAGCAAGTTGTGTGCCGTGGCAATCGATGAAGCTCATGTCTTAAGGCAGTGGTAAGTTTAATTTCGTAACTTAGGATTGTCTTCGCTTTTGTTTTGGTTAGCTACAAGCAGTTGCAAAAAGGTTGTGACACTTTCCAAAAAAAATGTTCATTCCGTATAAAAGCGACCGCGTAACACACATGAAGTCAATGCCATGTGCTACTGACCCCCTCCCCCTTTCAATGTTGATGACTGTTAGTTTGAATGGCATTTTTGATCTGGTACAACATTGATAAGGGGGGAGGGGGTGGGGACTTGTTAAAAACCATGTTAGCTTCGAAATATGCACTACAGTACACAATGTCTCAACTCTTTTTGCAATTGCTTGTAGCTTTCTTCACAAATATTCTACGCTAAATTACTAAATATCATCGTTAAGTCTGATACATGTAATGGTTATAATTCTTCCAGTACTACATAAAGCTTTAGATTCAGCAATTTATAATCTATTTCTTGTTGAAATGCTACATTCATGCACACCAGCTGCCAACAAGCAACACGTCCTCGACTCCTTCCAGTCAGAAAAAGGAACTATTCGATTGCTCATTGCCACAATTGCTTTTGGCATGGGAGTGGATTGTAAAGGAGTTCATAGAATTGTTCACCATGGACCATCAAAAAATGTGGAAGCCTATGTTCAAGAAACTGGGCGAGCAGACAGAGATGGAACCCAAAGTATTGCATACATTCTGTGTGATGAAATTCTTCTAAATCATGTTGAAGGAGACATAAAATATTTTGTCAAAACCAAAGAGTGTAAGAGAAAGGCGTTATTTCAGCATTTTGAAACAGATTCTGTGCAACTGGATAAACCACATTTTTGCTGTGACAACTGTGCCACCACATGTAAATGTGGAGAGACAGACTGTGCTACATATGCTGTCTTTCCGATGTTGCAAAGCAGTGAAACAGCTTTGCACCCTTTGAAGAAAAGGAAAGTGGTTCCTGAAAAAAAGAAAATTGTTGAAGAAAACCTGACAAAGTATCACAAATCACTTGTCAAGCAACTAGTTAACGCAACTGCCAGTGGTAATGTCAAGACTCTTACAAATTTGCAGTTCATGTTAGGATTCTCTGAACATCAGATATTACAAGTTGTTGATAACCTGGAAAGAATTTTTACTTTGTCTGATATTCTTGACGTTGTTGAAATATGGGACAGGAGACATGCACTAAAAATACTTTCAGTCATGAGTGATGTTTTTGAAGATATTGACAGTGCTAATGAGTCAAGCAGTGTGTCACAAGATAGTGATTATGACTTTGAGGATGATTTCATGGATGAGTGGAATGAGGTCCTTCAGGATGATGAACTTTTTGATATGATGATTGATAATGTCTCATTATCACAATTTCAAATTTCACTTCTAGATGAGGAACATAATGCTTCAAGTGACGCACTAGAAGGTGGGGTGCCATTAGCTCTATTGGAAACTATTGAGGCAATGGATGTGAATGATTCATGATACATTTTACATTCTAATGCACATTTTAAAGGTTAGCCATTGTAAGATTTTTTTTATTATGTTTAATGTTCTTTGCAATATAAATGAAGTTCAAAAGGTCATGTTTTTCACTGCTACATGTACCTTTTAGGTTGAATGTTGTAGTTCAATTTTATCCTTGGTTCAATTTTTATTTTCTATAGAACACAGGAAAATGAAAATTGAACCAAGGATGACATTAAACCTCAACATATACATAGGAGACTTGATACATTATCCCCCACCAGGGGGATAAGGCTGTTGCATTTGTGATCCCAGGGCCCTCCCTGCTCTCGGGTAACACCCCTAGTTACCACTCAGCCTATACGCTACCCCACACGCGTATTGGTCCTGGCCGCGGCACTCTAATCCCGGGGACTTTGGAGCTTGTAGGACAATGCGAATGAGGCAGCAGCAGGAGGGATATCGTACTATAGTATTTGCAAAATCATTGTAGCTAATGTGTAGATTGTCGTTTCCTATTTAATCAATTGTATTAAATTTGAACATGAAAAATGTTTGGTTGCTTGTTTTGTCGTCTGAACTTGAATAATTATTATTATGACTTTCTGATTATCCCGATTTTTTGGTTCTCATTATCTCATGAATATTAACAAGTTATGACCTCAAAAATATCTGTGTTGAAAATTTTAATGCCACTCATAATACATATCCAAAGTCTGTCCTGATTTTTGGACTCTGAATTATACAGAAAGTCTAACCTAATGAGTCTGATAAGTGATGAGTCCATATAATTGAGTTTTCGTAAAAAAAAAAAATTACATTTTTAAAAGCAAATGCTCATCTTGCTCTGATGCCCCAAGTGACATTCTTCTTGTGTTTGTTGATCCATTGATGTTGAAGTGTTTATATGTCCTCCCATCAAGTTCACTAAAGATGTTAAATTCTACTGCTCTCTTGATGAGCTCATGCAGATCTCTCTCTAAAGATCCTTCTGAGTGCTTCCCAGATCTTAACATTCGTTTGATTGATTCATCAAAGTTACCTAGGATTGTTGTTGCGGGACTTTCAGAATAAGAGAGTCGTGAAATAGCTTTCTCTGTGACATTTGGTCCCAGGTTTCTGATTCCTTACTTGATGTCATTGTTGCTGTGTTGTGGCCTCATCAAGTGGGATGTTTGTGCCCATCTTGCCAAAGTTATTTACTGATCGGTTCCAAAGAAACCTTTCAGCATCTCTTGGGGATAGTAAAGAATAAACAAGAAAAACTGGTACAGACATTCTAGAGAATACTTTGTACTATGTGATCCATCCGCTTTGCAGTATAACATATGATATTTGTACTGCCTCATTATCCTTGCACCATCCCCTTCTTTAATTGCATCAAGGAAATTGAAAAAAAGAAAACAATCTGTCAGAAGTGCACAGTTGTAGTTGAATACATCATCCCCGGGTTTGGATTCCCTTAGGGAAGGGGTGGGTTTAGAGGAGGAGAATTGGGTGTGTTCTTGTTCTACTTGAACAGGAGGTTCATGTGAAAGCTCGTGATTCCTTCGTGACTTTCCATTGTACTTAAAGGATCTGTCACACCCAGGGTACCGGCATGGAAATCGTCCCTCAGGTGTTAGTTCCTGTTGGTTAATAATTTGATCTCTTTCTTGTTCAGTAAGTACACTTTCCAAAAGATCATTTACTACAGAGCTTTGTTGGAAAACAAATTGATCGACAGCCTTAGCTGACAGTTCATGTAGATAATCTAGCTTTTCTGCCTTCTTTAACAATTCCATGTTTGCAGGCAAACTGTGCTTTGTTGGGACTCCTGACTTGTTTTCAAACCCCAAGACTTTCATGGCGGCTGTATTCACTCGTGACTTGAACACAATGGAAAGAAAGTCCCTGTTTGCACGATAGGAGGAATGTGTGTCGCTTGTGACACTTCTTCTGTTGATCAGAGTGCAGTCAGAAAACATGGTACCAAAGTCTACATCAGACTTTCCACTGAAGAATCTGGAGTAAATCATCTGATAAAAAAAAGAACTTATTATGAACAACACAACCATTCAATAATAGAACTTAGTAGGGAAAGTACCCAATCAAACATGTGAAAAAGAATGAAGGCATGACACAAGTTGTAACAACATAGTTTCTTACACAGCTGTTATTTGGATCATCATGCAAGGGAAGCTAAATTTGCTGTACATGTAACTGAATAAGCTTTCAGAGCAGTGTGGTTGTTTTAAGTGTGATAATTAATGGTATCAGTAGAATTGTTTAAAAAATAATCTCAAATGTATTTGGGTTTATGGCTACTCCTTCATCAACAACTGCCCACGCATCATTGACCCATACACATCACTCTAAAGTATCTGTACATACACTTAGCAATTTAACAGCAGCATGCCAATCCCCCAGTTGTAGATTGATTCCTTCCAGTCTGTCCTGCGGGGTAAAACCATTGGCCACAGAGGAAATGACATTAACAGTCATTTCAACAGTAAGCTGGTCACCAGAAAATAGCTGACCATCCACACCGCCATCACTAGTTTGAGGTAGGTAGGAATGAAATTGTTGAAGGATAGCTATCATATCTTCATTAACATTTTCATTCTTGAAAATAATTCCAAGGGGAACCTAGCAAAAAAATTCAAAGTATTTGCACAGTCTAAGACATGTAATATCTATTGGCAGTCAAAACTTATTCACTAGATAAAGTCCATCATGGTTTAAACCCCAATTTGCAATTATGTCCATTAGACAGCATAATAGGTTCTTTTTAGGGATTTTTTGTTCACCAAGGTTAGTTCTTCTATTTGTGTAATATATAATTAATATTTTTGTATCAGAAAGCAATCAATGTATCAGCTATTTGTAACCAAAAAATGTAAAAAGTGGTTGTAATATTTTCTAATATTTCTTTGGGGTGTGTGTGGGGGGATTTTTCATCGGGGCCCATTATAGGACCTACATGACAATAGTATTTTCATATGAATCTCTGTAACTCAAGCTGACTGCCTTATTGAGGTGTCTGCCATTTAGACACAGTTACACACAAACAAGTGAAATTATGCTGGGATCAGCCAATCACTGATGTCCACCTTAGAGAGAGGAGATTAAACAAGTGAAAGCTT